>OY735261.1:184732-282315 GCA_963457715.1 Argyresthia albistria | reverse complement strand
CCCATCATCTTATTTTTAGAATGAGCGATTACTTCTAGCTCCAACTGAACAGCATACGAACTGACAGCGAAGTGACGTTTTAATAGTAGTGTCAGTAGTTTCCGGTTTGGCCATTCTACAGATAAGAGTGGCTCTGTAATCAACGTTTGTTTTGACTATTTAAGTCAGTTGTGACAGGTATATAATACGATACATTACGTTTGATACGTTTTATAGATACGTTTGAAATGTACTCAAGGTTCTTTAGCCCGGATTTTACCAACAAAAGAGTAACTTCTACTCGAGAGTATCTTCTACTTTTTCATAGACACCAGTGACACCTAGATCAGATCACCTCATTTTGAACTGTCATTTGTCATACAAGTTATCCCCGGGATAGTTATTTCTCGGTATAACTTTTTGTTGGTAAAAATCCAGCCTTAGACAGGTATTAAGGATACTTTTGACATGTTTAACATAAGACAGGTCGCCACCATCCATAACTCGATGAGTAATGATGATCATGATCAGTGATCGGAGTAGGTAGAGTGATTTGGGGTGAGTAACCTCAAACGTATATACGTATATAAACAATGGATGTCTCAGAGATTCCGGGCTTTTTAAATGATTATGTTTTTTTTTGCCTGTATGTGTGAACAAATTTTTTTTTTCAAGCTACTAAAACACTATTTTTATTCTAATTCGTTTAAAATCCCCGAACCTTCCGGAAAAAAGACATATCCATGTTATGACAACTCTACCTATAGAAATAACTCTACCTATTCCGATCCCTGATGATGAAGAGCTCGCCCCACTAGCGTCGCGATAATATCGTCCAGCAATGTGTTCCCAGCGGCGGCCTCTGTCTGAAGCGAGCGAGCAGCATGGTGGAGAATCGAGGCAGCATGGCGGGCGCCGCCGTCGTCGTGTCGGCCTTCAAGGCGCTCGCTGAGCTCAAGGTAACCTTCTGGTACCTGTGGTACCCTCTGGGTAACCCTCTGGTCTCGGTGGTACTCTGCGGCGGTCTGGGTCTCCACTCCATGCCGCCGAATAGAAGGTATACCTTGACCAGAGACTATATATCCAATTGACTGTGCCTGCGGGGTATGCAGGTCGCCAAACGTTAGTTATATTCAACGTACGCAACCTATGTACGATGACGGGCCGCCAGACAGTTTCGCAGCGGCTGACCAATCACAGCTCTCTTACCACGTCCCCCGCCGCCCGTAAATTGGTGAGTTGTGTTTCAAAGGAAAATGTATCTATGCGCTCTCCACTGGATAAGTGCTCCCTGACCTCGACCGTAAAATCGACCTTCGTGTGGATATACGTCGACCACACAACCGTCCAGCGTCCCCAAAAGACCCAAATCTATTGTTCTAGTTATTCATTGGTTTTGAACTTTATCTCGATGTGGGTAGGTTGAGAATCGCGGGTCGTAGACTTTGGACGGACCTTTGAGTGGGTCCTGGCGCCAGCGTAATTACGTTTGGACAGTAGAATACGAAGTACGCTGGCGTCAAACTGGCGCCAGCGTAAGTACGTTTTGGACTGTAGAATACGAAGTACGCTGGCGTCAAACTGGCGCCAGATTAAGTGCTTTTTGGACAGTAGAATACGAAGTACGCTGGCGTCAAACTGGCGCCAGCTTAAGTGCTTTTTGGACAGTAGAATACATAGTACGCTGGCGTCAAACTGGCGCCAGCGTAAGTACGTTTTGGACTGTAGAATACGAAGTACGCTGGCGTCAAACTGGCGCCAGCTTAAGTGCTTTTTGGACAGTAGAATACATAGTACGCTGGCGTCAAACTGGCGCCAGCGTAAGTACGTTTTGGACTGTAGAATACGAAGTACGCTGGCGTCAAACTGGCGCCAGCTTAAGTGCTTTTTGGACAGTAGAATACATAGTACGCTGGCGTCAAACTGGCGCCAGCGTAAGTACCTTTTGGACGTGAAGGGCTTTAGGTTCCAAGTAATTCCTTCGGACGTGAGCGACTGCCTCCCCAAGACAGCAATATTTACCAGATCGAAAAAGTGTTCGAGTTCAGATGAAATAAACCTGACTTTGTACATGAGAGCAAATAACATTTCAACTCGTAATGTTTCCTGCCACATACACAGGTGCCAATAAACGTGGCGGCCGTGATCCCGCTCTGCGAGAACATGGTCAGCGGGCAGTGCATGAAGGTGGGGGACATGGTGCGCGCGCTCAACGGACTCTCCATACAGGTGAGTCCATGTAGCCCAACAATGTCCTCGCCCCGCCGAGGGGCACAGGCCTTTACCCGGGTACGCGTAAGATTGAGCCATACTCCACCACGCTGGCTCTGGGTGGGTGTGCGGCTATACCCTATCCAATATAATAGGCAACTTGACAGCTAACCTAAAACTTCATAAAATCCAAATAATAATTAATATCTTAAAGTGGTGATAGCAGTGATGGCGATGACAACTCTTCTGTTAGTTCAACTGAATAAACAATTTTGATTCTTTCCGATTGTTTTGGTAACATCCCTAGTGTTTAAAAAGTGGATTTTATGAAGTTTTAGGTTAGCTGTCAAATATTCTGTTATATTGGATAGGGTATACCACCGAGTAGCGATAGTAGGCGGGACCTTCGAATCACGAAAACCCCCGAAACAAATGCCATATAGATAACCGTCATGGTCACCCATCCGATAACCGTCTGGGCCAGATGTTGCTTACCCCGCACAATAATTTCTGATGTGCGGATACCGCTCGGCCACGGACGCTTCAGACGCAAAGATACATAAGTTCGTGGTATGTTCGCAGATAGAGGACACGGACATGGAAGGTCGCCTGATGATGGCGGACGCACTGGTCTACGGACAGGTGGTGCACAAACCCCCGCTGGTGATCGACGTGGCTACGCTTACTCGTGAGTGTCATCATCATCATCACCATCTTCATCATCATTATCTTCATCAACATCAACACAAAACACACATTGTTGATGAGTTTTGTTGCGGCGCCCCATGCATCGATCCTAGCGTATCCCCTTTTAGAAGTAGGCGCTCATCATAGCGTCATGCCTTTTCCCACACGGGATGCCCGAGGCACAAATGTGTCGCTTGATTTCAAAACCCCCAAATTTTCATTGGTTTTTCCTCTTTATTACCAAGGCGTAAGGTTGAAAATAAAAGGGAGTACATGGCTGGTTTTGAAATGTAGCGACAAGGATATGCCCACCTTTAGCCAGAGATAGTCAAAACAAGTTGGCACTTATCTTTACGACACATATAGCGTGACGCCATTCCCCATACGGGGTGGCAGAGGCACAACTGTGCCCACTTTTATCCAGTTATTCAATACACCCTTTTGCGTGTCACATTTGTCATTTTATACTGTGCTCCATTGAATCACTCTCTGCACTCGTGCGTAGACGGCGTTCTACTCGCGACGGGCGGCGGCGCGTTCGGCTGCTTCAGCAACAGCGCAGCCCTGTGGCGCGCCGTCCGAGCCGCCGGCGCCTCCACCGGCGACCGCGGCTGGCGCTTCCCGCTGTGGCACTACTACCACCAGCAGCTCACTAGTGAGTGGCGACATTGTACACAGACAGATCACTCTCTACACTCGTGATTGCACATGCAAGTCACTATAATTAACTTTTAATCTTTCTTGTCGTTTCCTTTCCTCCATAGAATCATGCTGTTCTTGCGGGGCTTGTAAAACGACCTTTGTTTTATCCTGACTTGCCTACAGAAAGAAACCTGTCCGGGCAGCATGACACACACGGGAAAGACCCTTGTCGTGAAAAAAAAAAAAAAACAATTTCTCTTGTCGGGCAAGACATGACTCTAAGTTACTCATACTCATACTCATACTCATATATTTATTGCGTCATTGTGGTACACTTTTACAAAATTATATCCAACAATGAACCCTGTAAGGGCACTACAATGTCTTAAAAGCTCTAGCCGTGCTAGCGTAGAGACACAGGCCTTGTTTGTCACAGGGCAAGTAATCCTTCCGACGTCGACCGAGAGACAAAGACTGGCCATGCGGAGCACACTGGGCTGCTGATCTGCGTGTTTAGATTATAGATGGTATCTCTGTTGTGTTGCCAGATGACGCGTCCGTGGACCTCAGGAACAAGGGGTCCGGCCGAGCCACGCCCTGTCTCGGTGCCGCCTTCCTTAGAGTGAGTACATAGTAAATAGTACAAACTAATATGTGAGGTACACATGTTCAAAATAAACAGTCTACATGTTTTAGTGGTTGGCAAACACGCCTGGTTTTAGCTGGGCCAACTTATCACTCTCTCACTTTCTCATTTTGCGTTAACTCATTGGCGTCCCTAACAAGCTCATGCAGGCGTCAATCAATTCCATCAGTCATGCATGAATGACAGTCAATTCCATCAGTTAAGTACATGATGTCGAGTCAAATCAACTTTAGTCAACCATCAGTCATCGTATTAGACGGTCAGTCATTCGTCAGTCACAGCATGATGGAATTGACTGACGCCTGCATGGGCGTGTAATGGACGCCATTGACACGTTGTACAAATGTTTATCCCGCGTAGAACTTCGTGTGCTGCGACTGGCTGCACATGGACATCACGGGCGTGGGCAAGCTGGGCCATGCGCCGGCGCCGCCCTACCTGCACCCGCGCCGCATGACGGGCCGGCCGGCGCGCACGCTGGCCGCGCTGCTGACGGGCCTGGCCAAGGACGGCGCGGAGGGGAGCGACAAGTGTGATAAATAAAGCGATTTTGTTTTTTGAAATGTTGGTTTTTGTTAACGAGCTTAATTGCGGAAGGGGGCTAGAAACTTAGTAAAGACTGACCTAGATGGGAGGAGTGACCTGAAGAGTGCGGAGGCGTATTCAGGAATTCATTCTGACTATTTTCAGTCGGATCTAGATCTAGGGATAAAATCACAAATAAACAAAATAAAAATCGGTCGCACTTGTCTGGAATGGCACACGAAGGATACCGCACTATCGTATAACAAAACTTAAGCACTCAAAACAACAAATGATTATGCCCTCACGAGGATTTCGACTCATTACCTACGGATTGTGAGCCTACATCTCACCCGCTGAGCTACCTCAACGATGTAGGTTGTCGCGAAAAATACCACCATATTGAAATGCGTGGGTGTATCAAAACAAGTCTCTTGTATGGGGACCCCCTATAATTTGTAGTATCTCTCGTATTTCAGTATTTGTTGTTGTTGCCGCAACAGATATACACATTCTTTGAAAATTTCAACTTTCTAGCTATTACGGTTCGTGCTGAAGGGCCCTCTGACGGCGGAGGCTTAGTAATAGGGTCCCGTTTGGCATCCTTCGGGTACGGAACCCTAAAAACGTGTCTTCGTGTTCGTTTGTCGAAGGCCTGTCTATAATACCCATACCCTGCAGGAGGGAACAATATACAGCACTACTAGAACATAACTTGATCCATAGCCGATAAGAAAAGATTTTGGGATTCCACAGCCACCATCAAAGAACTGTTTCTAAATGGCTTATGTTTAAGCAATCACCAGATATAATAAAATATAATGCCAAAAAAATCGGTATAAAACTAAAAATAGTAAGTAATTTTTCTTCTTTCTAAATCGAAAAACATTACAAAAAGCACAGTCATTTCCAAAGCGATACATCATTAGGTTTGCCAGGTATCGATGCCGTTATCAGGCGATCTTGGAGCGAAAGTGTAATGGTTCGGAGACAGGCGGCGACGTCGCCCGGTGGCACAAGCCAGATAATAGCGGGCGGCAGTTAACACGAGCGAGCGGGGCGGGGGCGGGCCCAAGGTTGGTAAATACTCACTCTGTAGTGCCACCATCTTAGCTGTAGAATGGAGCCGTCATCTACTCCAACTGAACAGCAATACACTATAATAACTGACAGCGAAGTGACGATTTCAAAGTGGCGTCATTAGTTTTCCGATTTGGCCGTTCTACAGATAACTTGGGGCTCTGCATCTATTTACGAGGCATGACGTTCTGTGACGAAAAAAATACAAGATAGCGTCACGTATTCCGTACGGGGTGGCACAGGCATTAGCCCATCGCCGCAGCTGTGCAGATTGAAGGTTTCCTCATGATGTTTTCCCATCACCGTTACAACATCTGTATATTTACTTACCTACATAAGATTACAGACTTATTTCGTTGATAGATTGCTCCAGCACCAGGGTTCAACCCGTATCTCTTGTGTGATAAGCTAATCCCTTGACATGACAACGCAAGTAAGTAACTAACAATTTTGAATTCAATACATGTAGATCTGTTGCAGGTTGTAACTCTTTTATGCACCCATAAAAGCAACAGAATCCATCTTCCTGCATTATTCAGATTGGTTACTGCACATCTAAAAGTTTCAAGCACATAATAAACCCCCGCCCGACCTCTCAATCTAACTTTGTAGCGGGTCGGAGAAGCCCCCATCTTGAGCAAGTGTTGTTTGATCGAGTTTGCTATAAAACCTTAGAAAATACGTATACTCGAGGATCAGATATCAGGGTAGAGTTACCGCAGCAAAGTTTGATCTAGTCCTTATTACCTAGACGCACGAATTAACAAAAAGCTTCTCCCATACAGAGATACCTAAACTAATTTTTCGTGACTGGGGGCTAGTCCTTCGTCGCAACTTCCATAAAAAGCCTTGTAATCATGCGTCACAGAAAACCGTTATACTTTGACCCACTGCAGTTGTTCTTACCTTCAAACCCAAACTACCGTGAAGGTTCCGCACTAGATGGCGGTAGTGGTAGTGACGCAACTTGGGCGGGCGCGGGCGGGGCTGCGCGGGTCAATGTCGGGCCGCGCCCCGGGACGCCGCTATCCGTCATCTTTCTCACCTGCACCTGCACTATACACCTGCATGGCATGCGTATGAAGTAAGGTGCAGTATGCGGGAGTGTCATCTGTGTCATGTATTGTTTGCTACCGACCTCAAAGACGGAACGGAGGCTGTATAATGTTCAATTCACTCTCTCTCAAACTGACCCAGATGGTTTTGAATACCTCAGTCTGGGTGGACAATTGGACATACTCTAACTACCAGAATTGGGAACAAACACTTCTATTTCTTATGATTCTCCCTTTACATCTAGCCGTGATACCTTCCGGTTGGTTCGCGGTGCTGTAAAACCCCGTAGCAATACCATAGAAGATATTCTATTTCAAACTTTCCCCCGACCTTCAAAGAATACCCGAAGTATAAGCTCGCGAAAGCCTATTTTGTACGGTTATAAATCGAGCTTTGCATGCGAGAGAGGCGTGCTTACACCGAAGTTGGGCCAGACAAGTTTACTGCTCAACAAACTCGTAAAATACACAGTTTGTGTTGTGTAGCCCTTTACCTTTACTATGGCATAAGGGTAGGTACAGTCGAGGACAGAAAAGGGAAAATCTAATTATCTTGATCTTAAGTTTTTCCCCTACCTAACAAGTACTAACGGATACCTACCGCAGCAATAGCAAATAATCTTTGTCTAACAAAAGTCAACTTAACCTCAGTAAATGTCTTTTAGAGTCCTCCAGATATACCACCTTATTACAGATATCCTTAGAGATCCTAACTTATCTGAAGAGGACTACTGAAGGACTATGGTTCACTTTTCCAAAAAGTATACAGGTTTATCCTCGAGTAAAGTAACTCATTTAATATTAAAGCTAAGGCCGAGAGTGAAACTTTAGACCCCTCGGAGCCGCGGAGCGGCGACATTGCAAATTAGCCCCTCCGTTCTCATACCACGTTGTACATCGCTAACACTGTTACATAAACTCGGTAACAAGATTTAGAAAACTTTGCTTAGAAACTCCCCTTTCTTTCTACCCTTATCACCGCAGGCAACACTCTTGTATCTACACATCTTAGACATAATGCACAAAATACGAAGTAACATGAGGGAAAAGTGAAGTATTATCTCAAGGAATGATACCGGATAAGATTATACATACTTATTTTTTTTTTAAAACTCTCGACTAGACATACTATAACTGAAACAAAAAGTAAACTTTAGAAAAAACCGACTTCCACAAACCCTATTTGATTAGATTGAGTTTAATACAAACTGTAACCCCTTATCCCCCCCCCCCCCCTTGGGGACTTAATTTTGTCAAATCCCATCTCAATGCTACCCCACGCTACTAAGGAACCTCTGTACAAAGTTTCATGGCTCTAGGTCCACCGGTTAGGCTATGCCCGTCAGCCACGCATTGTATTTGTACCTAGTATTGAGCAGTTCTGGTGGCCATATGTGGTCTTCATCAGCAGTTCCGCATCACAATATTATGCTTACCATGTGCATTTGCACGAGTTATTATGAAAACTCAAAAATCACTATAGGTCTGCCTATAATATTTGAAGAGTTCCCTCGATTTCTCCAGGATCCCATCATCAGATCCTGACCTGGTGTCAATGAGACCAATGGGAAGGTCAACCCTTTCAAACAAAAAAATAATTTTCCAAATCGGTCCATCCGTCTAGGCGCTATCGGGGCACATACATAAAAAAAACCTCCCGACGAATTGTAAACCTCCTCCTTTGGGAAGTCGGTTAAAAAGGGTTGGTAAAAAAATATACTGGCATTGTTGGCTCGAAGTGTGATCTACTTGACAAAAACCGAGAGGGATATTGAGCTGACTCCCACCTCGAGTAGAAGAAAGGCACTGTAAGAAGAAAATACTAATTGAAACATAGAATAGAGAAGATTCATACCTCTAAGCTGCGGCGATGGTCTAGCCCCTGTTGATATCTTCTAGCCGAACGTATGCGAAAATGTGCCTCTACCGCAGAGGAAAATAAACGCGTGGTTTATACAATGTGTAGTAAGTTTACCTGCTGCCGACTACTGTGATGACGAGTGAGTATGTTGTGTGTGGCATGGGCGTGTGGAATTGTGTAAAAATCGCCGTTTGTATTCAGCGGATAATATCAAAATCGTGCTTGCAATATCATATGGTATGAATAATACATACTCAATAAGTATAGGGTGATTTTACACTCTACCTGCCTGACATCGTGCCGTGGTACATACGAGTACGAGCCATACAGAACGAACGTACGAACGACAGATAAACCGACAGATGCAGATGCTTAACACCGCCCATCTTAATTGCCGTTTTACGAAAAAAATACGGTGTTTCATGAACAAGAAATCCCTTGCCTCTCTCCCTCTTTCCACACTAATCCATCACAAACCTACTTGGCTCCATCTTAAATCCATCTTTTGGACCTACAGGTCAATTCTGCCAAAGGAAATCTTTTGTTCACGAAACGCAGTACCTACTTATATTTGCGACTTGTAGGTTTGTAGAGCTGCAACTATCTATTGGTCTTGAGGAGATAAAAATCACACATAAGTACTTAGCAAAAGTCTCGTTAATCTTTAACGTGGTCGATAAGTACTTTCGTACTAACTTCTGTTACCAAAGTTAAGTATAATTCTAAGTATTATCTCTTCTGTGGTATAACTCAAGTCACTATATTTCACTAGCAAGACCGAGAGACAACGCAAATATGACTTTTGTTTCAGCTTATCTTTCCATCAGCTGAATAAATCTTTGCCAGGAACAAAACAAAAGTTTCTTCCGAAAGACTTTGAACTTTGAAAGTCCACAACGACCGGAACTGTGAGCTTGAGCCGCGGAAGCTTCCGGAAGGTTGTATTGTGAACGCGGAAACGATACCATCGGGGGTTCGAATTGGCCCCTTCGTGAAATGTGTGGGACCTTGTTTACCTAAGTGCCGTTCTCTCATTCCTCAGAGAGCGTTTATCTGTCTGTTTATCTGGGTTCACACGTCCAGAAAGTGTAAAAAATATATTATCTGACTGATTATCCGTCTCTTGAGAGACCCGGGCTAAGTAAAATAAATAAAGTAAATGTAGCCCATTAATGACCCCACCGAGGGGCACAGGCCTTTACCCGGATACGAGTAAGGTTGAGTCTTCTCCACCACGCTGGCTCAGTGCGGGTTGGTGGAGGGGTTTTATGACTACTGCACACTACCAAGTATAGTGATAGCAGCCGGGACCTACAGTTTAACCTGCCATCCGAAACACCGTCCGACAATGTACTTTAGACAAATGGTACACGGTCAGCACCGGCATCGAACCTGCATCTCCTGCGTGAGAAGAAGGTGAAACCCACTAAACCACGGATTTAATCGGCCATTTGCATTAGTTGTATCGGTCTTTTAACTACAAAACAAACGCCTTAGATATAATGTATATTGGGGAAACCGTTAGATTAGGCTCCAAAAAGAACTTTATTTTAGTTAGAAAATCCAACCTTTGTGGCAGATGAGTGTACTATGTGATTCAGCCATCCCGTACGTGAAAAAGCGTGACGCTATGTATGTATGGAAAATAAACTAAACCGTCTTCGGGAGACGTTTCAAATTATTGTACCGTATTTTACATAACATTGTAGACTCGCCTCCAAAGTAGCACTTACTTCGAGAAGCCTTTGCAAATAAAACCCCCCGGCACAAAGTCGCTCCTATGTCTTGCACTGCGGCGTTCGTCAAGAGAGCGGCCCAAGTTGTGCCAAGTGCCAGCCAAGCGGGAGCTCCGCAGCCTACCAAGTGCCAAGATCTTGTGGTACGACTTGTGGTTGAGATAAGGATTAAGAAAAAATACTCACTCAAAAAGCGTTATATACGTACTTACAGCCTCCTACTCTACTTTATGAAATGACGCAATAAATTTTGAATTTCATGCGATTATCACTGAGTTGCTAAACAAATTTGAACCTTATTAGCATAAACAAATGACTACTATCAGATAGATTGTAAAGAAAAGATAATCCATTCAACATTACGCATATTGCGGGGAAGACCTGGATTCTATTGGCACAGGACCGGATAAGTTGGCACAAAAGGGAGGAGGCTTATACATACATGATTCAACATTTTCATATTATTTGAATAAAAACATCACGAGGAAATCGTCGTTGCCGCGGGCTGCGCCCATTAGGCTCTTTCGGCGTTACTACTAAGTATTGTAATACTATTATACCCTTACTATTATTTACCTGTGCCCCTCCGTATGGAAACAGGCGTGACGCTATTTTATTGTTGTTACCCACCACATTTATTTTAATATTTAAACTATTCGCTTCGCATCGAGTTTGCCGCTACCCCCCGCCGCGCCACCCGCACCCCTCACGCACAGGCAAGAAGCCGGCTAGAAGTCCCTAGTCCATTATTGTGAAAGATATATATTTTGGCGAGATACGAGCATTTCACAAATGGCACGATCCATTAAGCAGAGTTTAGGAAGGTCGCTGCAGTGGCAGGCTGCCCAGTTGGCTGCAGATGAGGCCTGATTTGGCTGCATCACACCTTCGCTTTATTGCTCCATGCCTAATGTGGCCTTAAACTCCATCGATAGATATGAAACAGGTACACCGTAATTAGGATGCAGAATTACTTACCTACATAAGAGATGATAAGACATACACTAGCGGCTCTGTGAGCTGTAGACCTCGCGAGTATGTCATAATTTTCTTTGAATAACACATACAAACTTATGAATGTACCTGGTTACTACATGCAGTATGAAAGTAGCCGCACCAATAACTTAGTAAGTTACATTTTGCGTTCAAAATACAACCTATTGACTTTTTACTAAGATTATATAGTCTGTTTCACTCTCATGGTCTTTACAAATCCAACGACACCTCATTTGTTTATATTTATCGAGCCGTTTGGGTTGTAGCGTTTTTTTTACATTTTAAAACCCCATATCTCCGCCATTTTGAAAAAAAAAACCAAATACTGGCTCGACAAAAAAAACTATTTCATTTGTTCAACCTACTCACAAAAATTCACGCGAATCGGTTGAGAAATGCGCCCGGTAGAGGAGAACAGGAAAACAAACAAACAAACATAAGAAAGCATTTTGGCCAATCCTGAAACGGAGACGCTTCGCAAGCTTCGCTCGCTCGGTCAATTAGCGTAACGCCTTTCCTTATAAGGGGTGGCAGTGGTACATACAATTATTTATAATACATAAATAATACTACTCAACTCTGCATTTTGCGTGATAGTGGGCTAGCTCATCGCCGCAGCTATGAAGATAGAAGGTTTCCTAATTATTTTTTCTATCACTATAACTACTTCCGTATAATGTACTTAAATTACGTAAGTATAGCTATTAGCAGAATTATAATAAGTTAATCCCATAAAGCGTGATAAGGCGCTATGTTAACACGTTAGCAACTTGTGATCGTCTTGTAAACTGATACAGATACTCGTTTATTGGATTTAGTAAATACTAAGCAGCTTCAAAGTATTTAACAAACTGCCGGGATAAATAATTTCTAAACCCGATAATCTGGTCTAGTGACCTCAGCCTCACGTAGAAGGCATAAGCTATCTGAGCCACTTCTTCGAGACACAAAAGGTACTATAAGTTAAGCGATTTGAAGAGCACCTTCCCCCCCACTCCCGCGACCCTGAAGTGAGGAGGGGGGTGAGGGGAGGTAATCGGGGGAGGGGCACTCGACCTGCTTCTAGAAACTTCGAGGGTGCTCCTGCGGCTGTGGGCAATGACGTCACAATCACTCTTTTGTTTTATAAATCGTGTGCAAGGCCTGCGTGCGGGACGATTCTCGCGCCTTCGTTATACGGATATCGAGACCTATATTGACAGATTCCCATACGAAATCACTCGATATAGGGGTAGATATCGAGTGATTTTGTTGGGGAATCTGTCAATATAGGTCTCGATATCCGTATATCGAAGGCGCGAGAATCATGCCACAGATTTATAAGTACAGAGTCTCTCACTCTAATCTTACTGGTAATAAAATATTTGCTAATAAAATATAAGGCGAGTTAGCTAAATGTTGTTGTAAAATAATTTACATACAAATTAAGTAAATCAAAGATGACAAAACAAAAAGAATTACTAAAATTGGTTCTACCTACTTTGTGTTTTATGGGTATCCAAAATACTCCCAAAACAATCAATCCATAGAATGAACGGGTATGACACAAAACCTTATAAATATAATAATAAATAAATTAAATAAATAAATAGGTTTATTAATATCACCGCTAAACACTCTTATAATGTAACACGACGTCACATAAATCTTCTAAAAAACAACTCCTGTTACCTTTACTACAATAGCACCATAGTTAGCGCTACAACAACTTGTGTGTGACTGTGCTACCTGGCAGCGGCTAATGGCAGCGGCTAATGATGCTGTGTCAACTGTTCACGTGCGCCCACTCGCTGAATACTACACTAAAGACGTGTGATGATTTTGCGCTATGAATGTTAGTGAGGATTCCTGCTAGGGTTCCTACAATATGAAATTCATTATGTTTGTATGTGTGTGTGATAAGATTTCTCTTTTTTTGTGCGGTGGATAAACTTGAACATTATTAAGTACCCTTAGGCAATATGATATATAAAGCATATCAACAGTTTCATATTGTATGACTATGACATGAAAAATAACTACTTATTTATCTCTTTAACTACGATGGTAATTCGATCCTATCCATAGTTTCTATCCAATGCACCATTGTAAAATACACAAAGACATCCTACATCATACAGCAGATTTCTACACATTTGCGCCAAACGTGCTACGAATTCTATCTGTAGCAGTCTAGACGAAGAAAGCTAATTGTGCTAGACCCCCACACCTTTCCCCCTCTTTAGGCACAAAACCTCTTTATTGAGAGTTTCTTTATTCATCGTTAACATTTATTTATGAGAGAAGAAAAAGCTTCCGGATCGAGCGTAAGAAACGGCCGAGTTTTATTTTATTTACTTTGTGTTTATTCCTGTTTTATTGCTCTTCCTAATGGCCGTCGTTTGCGAGTTGCGTTTGATATTGTCGGGGACTCTTGTACGAATGAGTGACTCTCATAAGATACTCCCACAAGACATACACGAGGACACCCATCTTTTAGAAAATAATCGACTGGAGTTGGGTTCACGAATATCAAATTTTATTTTAACAGGGTGGCTAAGGCGCGTGCATTGTGTATTGCTTTACTAGTAAGATACTAATTTAATTTACGCTGATCTTGCTTTCATGTATCAAATATCTAAGTAAACAATTTTGCTACAATCCCCTCTAGAAGTTCAAAAGAGAAGTTTTATGCATATCCTTTGCAGCATAGGAGAGGAGGAGGCCTACTAACAATAAATAATTTAGAGTAAATTTTGTGAAAAGGCCATTGCGGTCGTTACCGATGAGGGTTGTAATCGTAAATTGTTTATTACGTCTATTTTACGTGACTTCATTACATCTATACTCCGATGAAAGCCAAACAATGGGTAATCAATAAAGTGAAGTGAACAAACAAAACGGGAGCCACAGATATTGTAAACTGTTTAATTAATCAATAAAAATCGAGTTACCGCCCCGCAAGCCTACCAACCATTAGGAAATTAAAGGGGCAGAAAACATAAATAAAGGGCTCTTTGGGGTTTGAATTATACAGTTTAATGGTAGGTACTTCCACCATAGTTATAACTTATATGGACGTACCATTTTACTGATACAGTATTAATTAATTTAAGTATTAATTAATTTAAGTTGCACGAAACAATTTTGTAAAAATTGTACGCATTTGTAAATTTTGTTTTGTCATTAGAATCTCATAGGATTGGTTTTGTTTCTATTGCTACAAACAAAGGATCATAATTTGTTTCGTGCAACTCGAGGTAAGAAGACACAACATGGTGCACTAAGGGAATAGAATAGAATAGAATAGAAAGTACATTTATTCATCTAGGGATATTGCTGTTTAACTATAATTTTGTTGTTTTAAAGTAAAACTATTTTTTCTAAAATTTGCCAAGATTTGGACCAAGTGCTGCCTAGAATGCTCAAAGTACATTTTGTTCCTGAGAACTATAGATTTTTATGCGTTTTGGATTACAGATAAGTGATGATCTGAGGAACAAAATGCACTATGTGAGCATTCTAGGCAGCACTTGGCCCAACTTGCATACAAAAGTAGGCAATGTCCTTTACTTGAATAATAAACAGTCATTTCTCTTTGTTCTTTGAATGCTTTTGTTGAATAGCGTTAACGTCACCGCAATATGTGGTAAATAAACCAAAAGGTAATCGTGACATTGTGGAAAACTCGCATAACACTCATTAAAGTACACTCTGCTGGGTTCAGTATTTTCTCAATTAATTATACCTACACTTATTTTCTTAAAAAGTAATACCTACCGATTTGAGTCACTTATTTGAGACCTACTACTTATTTCCTAATTCACCCCTTCTTGTATGAAATACACTATTAAACAAGTTTGTGGTTATTTAGCTTGATAAATAGATGAATTTCACTCTAATATGCATCCTCAGATGATGTACGTACATATATTTCGGTTGGAGTATGGATTTAGAATTTCTTTTTTGTACACGGAACCCAAAAATGAAAACATGACTCGCGTGTCGTTTAACTTAGCACGGAACCGCTCTGTGCAGCTTTCACGCTTTAACACGAAACAAAGCTTTAAGCTCCATTACTAATCTTATCATAACACCATTAAGGCACACTTTAACTTACCCCAAACATGTCGTGCCTGTTTTTATGATTCAATGCTAATTTTTCGCTTTCAGATTTCAATCTGGTTTTTTGCGTCTCGCTATAATTAAAATAGCCAATATGGAAATAATTGTTTATGAAAACTCTAGAATACTATTAATTAATGCTGCTATATCTGCATGCAACACGCTTATTACTCTTTTGGGGAGGTAGAGGCATGATAGATATGCATCTACCTACTTATGGTAGGTCTTTACCATAGAGTTTGCATCCTCCTTTTATTATCTATGGTCTTTACGGTCTATGCTATGGCGTAGAAAAAAATCCCTTCCTTCTACCTATACAGTCCTATGTATGTAGAGCATAGGAGCTAATAAATCTGTGTTATCAGTTGGATTGTCGTGTCGACGCTCTGTTCACTCACGATCCTTACTCAAATTATCTGGATTCAATTTACACTCAGTAAAACTTATAACGATCGTTTACTTAGACATAGGTGAATTTTCAGTATAATAAGTATGTTTTAAAGGTAAGTTGTATATAAATGTTATTACATGTACCTATTCACTCGACGTTTTTATTAATATTTGGGCCTACCGAATACCAATGCTAATGTGGTGTATGTAAAGCTGGCCCAGCACATTATCGTGTCTACCCTTTTCATTTGCGATGCGCAATGAATACGAATCGGGGGATGTGCGTCGTTACACACACATTGTTTCAGGAAAATGGGTTACCAGTAAAAGGCTTTTTATTTCCTGCCATGGTTTTGCAGCAATAGGCTTAACTCTAATGATAATGGAGTCGATGTTTCATTTGTTGTCCTTTATTTCATTCATGACTCATCCAGTGGAGGTACGCCGTAAACTATCCCAAGTATTGATCACCTATAACCTCCGCTGGGCCTATCAAATCGAGTTTCATACCGCTTTTATTTAACGAGCGGCCGAGCGCCGGGATGGAGCTATAGACACAACCCCGTTTCAAATACCAACCATTTATTGCGATAGTTTTCATTACTTCTTCTTGGAGGTCCCTGGGAGGCGTTGCCGCAGCAAGCAGGAAATGGAGGCTGAAACATGAAAAACTTGCTTTCAGTACGTCGCGGTTCCAACAACGCACGTGGCTGCCGGCCGCGCGATCGATACGCGACCGACAACTGTTGCTCTGAATCCCCCGTCTCTGTCTAACCCCAACAAACTCATAGGAGCGAGCGAGGCAAAAAGCAGGATTCAAAACTTCGCTGCGCAAGACTTACGCATTGGTGTTTCCATTTCGTTGACATGAATTGGTTTTATGGTGCGTGAGAGTGGGACAGAGGATGCGGCAGCGATACGCTCTTAAACGCTACAAAGGAGGTCGCACGGTGACTAGCAATGCGGACTGCGGGAATGATGTCCTTAGAGCGGTTGCCGGGTCAAAAGTGCGAATGTGAGATATAGCCTCCTTCTGGTAAACGTTTATTTGACCACCTCTACCTGGGTACATGATCTAACATTTTCATGTTCAGAAATCAGTAATCTTTCCACAGAGTTATTAAGATGGTCTTTGGACCTTAATGTTATTATGGCGTGCAATAAACAAATATGAATATGAATATGACCTTCTCTTTCTGTGATCAAAGCCTTCTTTACATTCATTCGTATTCGCATGAATGCGCCTGTCTTACGTTACGCGTTCATTGCGGGTCGTATTGGCATTCGAAGTGAGTTTTAGTATTTATTTTACGACAATCATTACTTATCTCTGTCGTATAATGGGCCTATTAGACTACGCTGGCGGCAGGGCCCTGTTTGACTCACTGTCTCTTTCTAGTCGTTCCATGATGAGTGAGACGTCTACACAAATCGTGCCCTGCCGACAGCGTAATGTAATAAGCTCTTAAACAAAACCCGCGCAGTTCTTTGAGTAAGTAATAAAAGCCAAAGGAAACTGTTCCTTATTCCGTGCTGTTATATATTATTTTATTAGCGCTTTCGTTCACGAGGATATTGTTTGTTTTTCGTGCCTTTTGTGTAACTAGCCATACCTAATTATGTTGTCCGCGTATAGTTTTGTTTATTTGGTTAGGACTTAGGACTTATTATACTGCCATTCTTGCTTGTACTTATACTTTGGATCTGGCTGGAGCGCAAAATATCTCAATAGAGGATTGGCGTTTATCTGTAGGTTCCGGCTGCCCTTCCTTCTCGGTGATACCAATAGTAGTGGTAAAGCCAGAGGCCCAAGGCAGCTTGATGACTTCTGACTATCAGGTTGAGTCGCTATATAGCCTGACACCATCATCTCATCATTACTTGGTTTGCTGTTATAAGGGATACCTTGTTTCTGATTAGATTGCTTTAACTTTGTCTGTTTAGCCATACCAATCTGACTCTACCTACGTCCTGTTCTTTTATATATTTTTATATCCCTATTACGATTTCATTTACCTGTCTTTTATTATAGAATAGCTACAAACAAATCGTTTTGTTATCCACCCCGTTTACCTGAACGCAGGGTTTAGCTCCGAAGTAGTCTTTCATTGTTTATGAGTTTATGAATATTAATGTGATTTTAAGTCGAGTGCTTAAGCCAACCGCTTAGCGGGAGTTCCACTGTAAGGAACCTATTACACATGTTATATTCTCTCGATTTGTATATTAAAAATACTGTTTCTTTTTAAGTTTCTGCTTTTTGCAAAGGTGCTACAACTTGGTCTGGTTTTTATTTTCGCAGTTGCAGAGATCATATGGCGCAGGATTTGTTTTCATATGTATAGAAGAACTGTATCTTTTCTCTCAAGTTTTTACATCTTATTTGTATCGCAATCCCTGTCAAATTATTGTTTAACCCTTTGGATGTGGTGTCCGGTGTCCTTACGGTCTTTGTTACTTCGAATTTACTGTCAGGAGCTGTCATTGGTAAAACTTTAATTGTCAAAAAATACAGACTTGAGCCACAAATACACTGACGTTGTACTTTGTAACATCTTTGTGGTTGTACACTATTCGACACATAACTTTAAGCATTGCTCTTGTGCAGATAAATATATTTTACCAAAAATATAATGCTATACGATCTATCCTATTCTCATCCTGATTCCTGCCCTATCCATCTTCATGAAGCGCACTAAAAGCCGCGCCATTGAGAGCACAGGGCGCCTAGCACGGCCCGGGCGCCGGAGGGGCAGGGGCGGGGCTGTGAGGGGCCGGGGGCGGCGGCAATGAATCCTTATTACGGAGCTGTGCGTCATGCCCGCCGTCTGTCACGGATCCGCCATAATATTCATGATTCTGGTCTAATTCGGAAATATTATCTTTTTTGTTGTTGGATTTTTTGGAAGTAATATACAATATGGATGGGAAAAGGGGATTAATGAAGTATGCTCGCCATTGTGCATGTATTTTCTGCTTTAATTTGTGAGTATTCCAGGACTTTACGACAAAGAAATAATGCGTAACAAAACACAGGTTGATGCGTAGCGCGTAGCATACTTTCGTAGCGCCGTAGCAGCTACGCTGCTACGACCGGCTATTCCTGTCAGTCTGGTGGCTACCGAGAGGGAGTGAACTGTACATAGTAGACATAATGAATGGTGATTTTCCCGTTGCATAGTTGAAACTTATTTTTTCTTTTCAAACAAATTTATCAGTAAAAGTAATTTATCAGTAGAGCAAGCATGTTTTTCTTCATACTTGTGATTTAATTTATACTATACAATAGGCTTGTGGTCAAGGTAATCCAATAAATCTAGGAACAAGTCTTAAGTTGAAGCATTATGTACAAAATAGCTTGACATTCTCAGAATTGTATATTTACAGCAGATATATTTTATAAAGTAAATCTTGTGCAAAAAAGACAGCATTTGATGGCACTTTTACATGACGTCATTCTGTTGTTTTCATAGAACTCAGGAATTAAAGTTCCGTTTTGACAGTTCATAAAAAGTATCTATTTTGACTTGACAGGCCACAAGCCTATTGCTTGTTACTAATTGATCATGGTTTGTCAGTAGCTACACTTTACGGAGTGAAATACGTGCAATGTAATTGTTATTGTCGTTGTGTGGTTTCACAGAACAGCTGTTTTAACATCAGACTCTGATGGGTTTGTTCGACTTACACGTTTGTTCATGTCATGACATGACACACATGCGTATATTTGTATTTCATTGCCTATGCACCATCGAACCTGCCATCGAACTAAACACCCGAACGAAATATGGGTTCGTGGACCTCAGAGAACAGCCGCTTTTACGAGTGCAGTGGAAAAAATAATTGATAAAGTGAAAAATACCGTCAGTCTTTACAAGTTAAGAGGTTATGTAATTAGATTTCTATTTTTTATTCTTTCTAGTCGTCTTCTTTGTTAAACTGATTTTCTTTAAAAGTTTGTTTCATAGTCACGTCCCGATGCCTCAACCGCATTAGCACTCCGTTTTAATGAACAGGAAATCCCAAACCGCTTCCATACTTCACCGATGCGAGCCTAGTTCTATCCACCCGTGTGTGTCGACCGATAAAATACTATAAGTAATAGTGTTGAAGTTTTTGCAAGCATTTTCATACTTATTAGTTTCGCATATTACCTACACAGTTATTATCTTTGAATAACAATAATTCAGTATGTCAGCGATAAGTGTGGGTGGTATCGGGCCCGGGTGCATGGCTTACGAGGTTCCGGCGTTTGCTGAGGTGGACCGCGTCAAAGTTACCCAGAACTACACGGAGCCTGATATGATGCAGATATTTATGACCATTTCTGTGCTGACGATGGTAAGTTCTATTTGTTTTTAGACTATGTGTAGTCACACACACTGCTCGAAGGCGACTCGAGTTGGCTCGTGTGCAAAAGGTTCAAACTTAATGTTTTGTATCCCTAAAGGTGAACCTTGGAAATAACAAGCCACTTTTATGTCTTTTAACAACTTTAAAAAAAGGTTCGGAGGACGTTTTGAATTCCATACGTGTTGTAATATGGAAACGCAAATTATTCTCACATCAGCAACAACTATATACAAAATGTATTATTAAAAATAAAAAAAACGTGGTGACTTAGAGACGAATAAATGATATACCTACCATCAATATAACTTAATTTAATCACCGGAGTGATGATTCCAATCAGATTTGTTCGTCGTTTTCAAATGCGAATGTATTCCTCGATATCTTTAAATAATTGAACTCATTTTCTAGCTACATCAGTAATCATTTATTCACAACACTCTCCGATATCTGCCGCGTTCACTTTCAGCTAACTCCATTTAGGTACTTATTATTCTTTATCATCCTACGTTAGCAACCTGCCTGTAAATCTTTATCATCCTACGTTAGCAACCTGCCTGTAAATCTTTATCATCCTACGTTAGCAACCTGCCTGTAAATCTTTATCATCCTACGTTAGCAACCTGCCTGTAAATCTTTATCATCCTACGTTAGCAACCTGCCTGTAAATCTTTATCATCCTACGTTAGCAACCTGCCTGTAAATCTTTATCATCCTACGTTAGCAACCTGCCTGTAAATCTCAGCTCATTTTCTGAATTCAATTTCATCGCGAACCGTCGTCGCTACTTCCCGCGGGATGTGATCTCACTTCGACCAGGGGCCTTACTCTCACCTTTTTAGCGATTCGGCTTAGGATCACAAGCTGATTTGCAAAGTCACCAGGTGTTACAGGGCCGGGATTTTCAAGGTTGGTGATAAAGTTATAAAAATAAATTAATACAGTTTAAACTCTATGAAAAATAAATGGTCGAGTGCGAGCAGGACTCGCGGACCAACGGTTCCGACCACACTTGGAGAGCGTAACTGGTATAATTAGGTTTCCACATTTAAAAATAAACTAAAGTATGATGTCATCCATGTAAACCAAATTGCATATTTTTGCAGAAAGACAAAGCAGTTTTCCGATTTTTCCCTATACTTGTGCTGTAAGACCTTGCTTTGTGTAGATTCCATTGCGATTACTATGAAAATCCATCTTTTTTACAGCATAAACGGTGTCGTAACGTTCGCTTGCGTTGACCTAGCTAGAAGATTGATATTTAATTTTCCCAAAGTTCTATGCGACCACAGACCGAAGTAATTGATACAAATTTCAGCTTGATACGTCCACGCGTTCTTAATATAAAGTCTTGACACGGCACGGACGAACGGACGGACGGACAACTATTGAAGAAGTCTTATTACAGTGTAAAAGAATATTTAGATGACAAAACTGCATGGTCTTTACCATCTCAGCGCACAGAAATCAAAAGAGGTGCGATGGACTGAATCAGTACGTCTCCTCGGTGTATTTCCTTAGACTTAAGTAGAAATACATAACATTGTATTTTTAAGGCTCTGATATTTTAAAAGAGGTACCGGGGGAGTTTCTGCCCTTCTTTGCTCCATCCCTAAGGCCACAACTTCCGAACGGGCCGTAGTATACAAAAATATTAATATTATATTGACGTTGACTAAGTAATATATGATTTTATGGTCAGTATTTTTTTTAAACTGAACTGAACTGTTCTCTGGGTGTACGTACTTGCAAACACTTGCAAAATAATCGCAACAATAAAAATGCGACCAAAAAGTGTAACTACGCATACGAAGTTGCGGGCGTAATGCTAGTAACAATATAATTATATTCTATTTTTAAAACCATTCTTTTAGCATAGTGCTTTTGTAGTAGGTTAATTAACCTGTCACTTGTAGGGCCTGTTTTCAGAAGTAATGTAACAGATAAACCATACTACATTTTGTATGTAACATTGCAGATGAATCTGTCAAATGGTCCTAGAAACCGGTTATAATTTAGAATCTGTTACACATATAATGTATGTTAGTTTTTTTTGTGATAGGGCCCTGCTAGTACTGTATAGCGTAAGACAATACGCAGATGTCAAAAATGTATGGCATTGAGCGGTAACGTCAAAAGATTGATGATATACTGGAGTTGGGCCGGCTTACACTAAATATAATAACGCCCAGGAAATTTCTCATAGAACAAGCCAGCGCTAGCTAATTCAATATGTAGCCAAAACACTCTGCAATGCAAGGGACATAATGGCTCATTGTCGTACCGGCAACAAAAGGTTTTCCCATGACGCCCTATAATAATCTTTAGGTATAGGGTATAGTCATATGACTTTGCTTACGTTATCTGGAGATAGATAGATAGATAGATAAATCATTTATTCAAAGGACATGGTACACACATAAATTAATAACAAAAAAATCAATTTAAATAGACACCACTTAATAGCACGCACTATGCAATTAACAGTAGGTACCTACAGCTGTGTGGTTATGTGACTGTACCACGGCAGTGAAATGGCCCTGACTCAGCAATGTCACAGACGAATCTGTGACGCTAGTATTCTGCCAGGACCAAAGCGGACGCACAACAGTGGAGAGGTGTATGCTGGTAGCAGTTCTACTGTAGTAATACATACAGTAGAACTGCAAAGTAGAAATGTACAGTAGAACTGTACAGCAACATCGTGCAGTAACCTTATTGTACAGTAGCGTTGTACAGTAACGTCACTGTACATTGTACATTGTACAGTAGCATTGTACAGTAACCTCATTGTACATTGTACGTACGGCAGCATTGTACAATAGCATTGTACAGTAACATTGTACAGTAGCATGGTACAGCAGCATTGTACAGTAGCATTGTAAATTAACCTTAAGAATTTACTTAGTTGAGAACATACTAGAATTGAACCAACACATTTCCAGAAAGAACCACAACAAATAAGTTGTTTACATAAAGAAACATAAACAAATCGTCGTGTCCCACTCCCGCCGACTGTCATGTTATCGCGAACCCTTTTACAAGGGTTTCCGCAACGGAGACAGTGGCGCACATTTGACAGATTGTCAGGAATAAGTGCGTCTTCGTCTGGTGAGATATGGTGAGATATGGTGCTGCGACTGAGATGGGTAGGGTTATAAAACTCGGCAATATGTTGCAAATATGGCACAAGTGATGGTGACAACTTTTGTGATATTTGGCCAGTACAATGATGTTCTGAGTTATGTTGTTGGAACAGATGCATCTGGTTACACACAACAAATATGATAAATCTGAACAATAGTGTAATCGCGACTATTCGAAAGAGACTTGCGATTGGGCTTTTGTTAATCAGTAGGTAATCATTAATCAATCACTTTGATGTCTGTTTTAGCTAAGTATTTCTAATGTAGGTATTCCATATCCTTAAAACTACACGAAAATTGTTTAATTATTATCATCTGTTTTAGAACCTTCAATATATCGACAGCTAGCGTTCAGCCATCATTAATTAGTTTTCATTCATTAGTTTTCTATACCAAGCCGTATATTTTTTCACTCCATTATGTGAATATTCATTAATTCTACAGGTTTGGATGATTAATTGAGCTGCGCTAACGACGATATTATATTTACTGAATGAAACCGGTCCTCAATCAGTGCACTGGAATCACGACGCTTATACCAGCCTTTTTATAGCAAACATATATTGAATCACACATGCACGTATATTAATTTTTACAGGATTTAGAAAACTGGTGTCGCCATACCAAATCTGTAATTTTCATGTGTTTTCAGGTTTCAGAGCTGAGAGTGATTTATTAGTACGAACCCTAACCCTTGTTAACCTTTCACTAAACCTTAATTATCCAATTGGAACGCCCCAACTGGCTTCATTGCATCAAGTTCATCAAGTATTCGGTCAAAAGCCTTGCAGTCTATAAGTTATTCACCCTGCTCCGCCCGCCCAGCAAAGGCAAAGTGCCGATGCTGCTAACAAAATGGCGGATAATGTCAATTACAACTTTAAATCAGAGGGATAAAATATGCCCCAAGAAGTCACCGCAACGTAACGCTGCAACGTTGCTGAGTGTCCCGAAACATACCTCGCGACATTTTATTATGGCGCGTTTGAGGGCTATTTAAGGAGGAGGAGTATTTAAAGGGTTTACGAGTTCAGAACAAATATACACGTATATTTAGTGGACCGTGGTTTAGTTAGCAGAATCCATGCCCAGATCAATCAAAAATTTATATCTTCGCTTCGATTGATCACTCGCAACGTAATTACTAACTTCTGATTGATCAGAGCAATTTATTGAATTATGTAGTACCTACCCACATATTTAGTAAGATTTATAATTATTGTACTCTGCTCGTACTCTGTTTGGCAAAATAAACATATTTGTATTTGTATTTGTATTTGTATGTCTTGATGTTGAGGCCTGATCAATTATTTTATTAGGCTGGATGACCTGTAGTGTCATTGTTGATTAATGATTTACTAGCGATATAAAAGCCTCATCCTCATGTCTCATGTCATGTCATTGATTCAATATATGAAACGCTGGCGACGAACGCAGCGCAGATTTTGCAAGGCGGGCGGGCTCGTCTACACAGCAATTTTTCACCGCGCGAATTTTATTCTCGCGTTTTTTATTCCGTGAACTGTATGCGGAAAATAATATTGAACGTGTTACAGAATTGCGAGAAAAAATCGCCCAGTGAAAAATCGCCATGCGGACGGGCCACTACTCCAACGTTTTTATCGATCGATTCAAATCTGATACTGCTCTACACATCACCGTGGCAACCATCTTACAAGGACTTATCCATAGTGAGCTTTATTTTACCAATATCAAGAGTTTCTTTAGACGGTCATAATATTTTTTCGGATCCAGATTAGGTACCTAATCAGCACTAATTAGGTACCTATTTGGCATTGTTTGGAGTACGGCCCAAGAGTGTTTTGTTTAACGCGCAAGATACATTAAAATGTATTTATTTATATTCTGCACGGCCTGCGTCGTCGTCTCTGCTAGGTCTCAGCCTGCGCACAGACTCACACGTAGGCACAACTTTGACTCTGACGCCACTTAGGAGAAAAGCCTATGTTACGCTAGATTTGCATTAACATAATGTAACTATAACATGTACCCTAAAACACGTCAACAACGTCCCAAACCTGGAAAAATATCCCACTCTAAAAAAGGTGTAAGTAGCTTACATAATAAAACAGCTCTACACCTAAAAATATGTATACTTAGACGGAACCAATTTGCTGATTAGCTCGTAGCGCAGCCGTGCCGTGCCCACTTTCCGTGCTTTGTTGACTAATTAAGGTAATCTAACTCTAGTAAATGGATAGCAGTACCACGAACACAGAATGGTTCGAATAACGACACACGGAACCTTACGGTTTTCATATATATATAAAAAGTCTTATGGATGAATAAAACTGAAACGTGTTTCTCTGTATCTGTAATCAAAGGTTTATTTTTATAGGTTTTCAAAAATAACTTAAAATCTCTTATAAGTAAATCGACATTTAAAGTCTATTCTATTTCTATATTAATAATTCCGTCGAGGGGTACGGTAGACTCAATCAAAACCTTACCTGAATAATAAAACATAAAAAAATATAGATTTCGAGTCGACAACATATATCCGCAAAATTCGGATTGTCGAGTATTTTGTTAAATTCTAATGTTACTGAACAGACAAATCGCAGGCGCCATATTGGCCACGTAACTTAGAGCCATAGACAATGGTCTTTCACACATGTCTTCTAGGGTTAGAAACCGGTAAACTGCGTTTATTTGTGGTTGCATTCATGTTCCTTTTCTGTATACGATTAGTACATAGTGTAGATGTAGCTTATTGGTAGTTTTAGGCATAGTTTCCCAACAAAAACATGCCGAAGGAAATGTGGATGTAGCTATAATGGTCGTTTTAAGCATGGTATCCCAACAAAAACGTGCGGAACGATAGTGTGGATGTAGCTTTAATAGAAGAAAATGCCGATTCATAGTTCACAGACAAAATACCGTGCCATTCATTTCTGTCACAGAGAAAGTAATCACATTTCTGTTGGCAGAAGCCAGAATCATTGAGGAAGCCAGTGAAAAATTGAATTGAGTGCAAGAAACATAATATTATGCCGAAAATCGTAAGTATTTCATTTGTGCCAGGCAAGATCGCATTCTTTCAGCGTGGTCTTTCATAACATTTTGCATTTGCAGCCGAATCTCCTTGCATTTGGCAAACATTGCCACAATTGTGGAAAATGGATGCAACGAAGGGCTCTTCGTAAAGATGGTGAGTAACTGTGTGAATTTGGTTGTATGTTTTCTTCTGTGGATTGTAAGTAAGACTCAATAAGTACTTATTTACTTCCAGTGGCATGCAATTTCTGTAAAATCAAAATATTTGCGAGAAACTGCAAACAATGGCAATGGCAAGTACTAACCTACCTTCCAAAGTAAAGAAAAAGACTGATTAATACCATACCATAATAAGGTGATAAATATTTAACGAAAAATGTTGTATACACATATAGAGAAATTGTATGATAATGTTGTTCTTATGTTGTTGATGTAATAAAAATGTTGTTCTTTATTGTGTAATTAACCATACTTACCTTCCAAAGTAAATAAAAAGACTGATTAATACCATACCATAATAAGGTGATAAATATTTAACGAAAAATGTATACATACAGGGTGACATTTAATTAGCTGACCATATTTTGGGGAATGGTAGTACCCATCATTATGAACAACTTTCCCCATGAAACATATCGTGAAATTGTATGATAATGTTGTTCTAATGTTGTTGTTGTAGTAAAAATGTTGTTCTTTATTGTGTAATTAACCATACTTACCTTCCAAAGTAAATAAAAAGACTGGGTGCTTTATAACAGAGAGGTTTACCGAGAGTAAACCTTAAAAACTATTTGTTTTGTTAATTAAAGTTCGTTTATTTTAAGGTTGATTTTAAATTAAAGTTATTTAAGTAAAAACATTTGTAGTTTTAATTTACAATATTTATTAAACATAATGAACGATGCTAAACGAATCTATGCCTTGCTTTGCCTTTAATATTCCTTGAGAACCGATAACTACAGAAATATCTACCTTCATTTTGTACCCACATTCACATTTTACCCGAGCCCGAGCGAAGCCGGGTTTTCATCTAGTATTTAATTATTCTGCACAATCATCACAGCATCACCATATTCGTATTTAGCTGATAGCTGTCAAGTCCAATGACATGACAGCTCGAAGCGCAGGCCAGTAGTATTAAAGAGTTCAGATACATCCAGACTCTTTACATATATACATATTTCTAAAAATAAAAGACTGGCTCAACGTGGAAATGGAAATGAAAAAAATATGAAGAATTCATGACGAATTACGCAGATTTGAATAAAACAGGTGAAAGTAAAATTACCATAATTTCTTTGAGCTGTTCAGTTTATTTTTATCTTTGTGCACTAGGATTATCCTCTCAGCACCATCTTTCCTGTCATGCCTAGGTTTGCTGGTAGAAATCTCTCTTAAGAGATAAGCTCGCCTTTGCGCACTATTTTGTTATTTAAGTTTAATTATTAAGTTACTGTGCAATAAAGAATAAAGAAAGAAAGAAAGCTCAGCTTTCTCATTTACCCGAAACGTGATTTCACGAAGCTTTTATTCTAGAAAACACCCTTTAAGTATATGTATAATTATGAAATGTAAGTAAGGCTTAGATGTTAGTAATGAAATTACTACAGTTAAAGTGTATCTATTTTGAATTGTAACTACCGCTTACAATAATTATTTTTTCAGCAAAACCAATTTACTGTTGCCCAAAAAATATTCTTTGGTTCAAGTTATCAAACCAATATCACGTGACCAATAACCTTATTAATAATGTCCTAACGGCACAAATTATTAAAGAGTTTGGAAAGAGTTTGCTAACGGCAAATAAGCAATGAAAATAAAAATATACGCGTGTAGCACAGCACCGTACACGTGTTAGAAGTAAAACTTCTGTAGCTAGATCATTAAGTGGTACCTATACTATACACCTATACCTACCTATACTAAAAGAGATTTAAATTTCCAATTTTGAGATCCAATCTCTGCTTCAAGTTAGTTTTAAGTTTCAGACGTCCGATTATTTGAAATTATTTTATACTTGTACTTACTTTTAATACGTCATGTCATTTATTTCCCACCATTCCTTATCTACAATTTGTCGCGCTCGTGGTGATATACTTAACTCATTCAATAGTGTCACTACTATTTGCATCTCGCTCAGATTATATACCATCTGACGTCACGTCTTTAAGCCGTCTCGCTCAAATGTATGCATTGCTTTGCTTGTTTTAGAAATCCATATCGACCCGTGTGACATTGATGAAACTCTTTTCTTACAAACTGTATGCATCGCACAGCTGTCAAACATAAGTTCCGGTTCCAACAAAGAGGTTGAACGAAGTAGTTTGAGGGGGAGGCAGTCGCTCACGTCCGAAGGAATTACTTGGAATCCACAGCCCTTCACGTCCTTCCCGGGTAGTGCTAACGAGCGACAAATCATCATCATCATCATAGTCATCAAATCATCTCGAGACATTATAATTTCCAGGTTCTCAAATGAGAACCTGACCACTTGACACTGGCAAAATTAACCTCAAAAGAGGTTAGGACGCCATTAATAAAAAGAAGAAGAAGAAGAAGAAGTAGTTTGAGTCATGTCAGGCGGCGGCGCGGCGCCATCTTGGCCATACCGGAAATCAAGAACTCGTGGAAGAATGCTTAAAATAATTTTTATTTGTTAACGTTTCATCAGGTTTTTCTCTCACTAATTAACATTCTTTATTGTACGAATGTATTATTATCTTATCTGATTAGTTAAAAACCGTATTGAAAATAGTTGCGGTTTTAAAAGTCTTCAGCCGACCCTGACGTCACCGATTCCAATTTCCGTTACATTTCTTAGCCACTCGTGATAGCACCCGGCTAGTAGCAATTGAAAATCAAATATATGAATAACCCACAGTTGAGAGGTTAAATAAATTTTACCCCCGTGCCCCAAGAAGTTTTACTTCAAAAAAAGAAACAACAACATGAAGCTCGTTTAAAATATTCATTAGAGATATCTGTTCGTGGGCTAAGTTGTAGCTGTTAGCAACTCAGTCACGGAGCACGTCGCGGTGCTTCTACATTATAACTTGTGAGGGCTCCGTGCGGGTGTCTAAAGGGCCTACGTGTTACTGTTGTACCTGTGTACCTGTGTACCTGTGCTAACAGTGGAATACTGAATCTGGCTCAACAGCCTTCAAAAGCCTTTTTCTGTAGAATCTGCAAGACATTGAACTGTAAAATTTTGTTTCACATGAATTGACAAATAAATTGGTATCGCATTTTAGATGAAAGTTGCGATTAGTTCTCATCACACCATAACTACAACGATGGTCTAGCCCCCTGTCACGCATTACGGAGTATTGAATAAAAGTGGGCACAGTTGTGAATAAAAGTGGGCACAGTTGTGAATAAAAGTGGGCACAGTTGTGAATAAAAGTGGGCACAGTTGTGAATAAAAGTGGGCACAGTTGTGAATAAAAGTGGGCACAGTTGTGAATAAAAGTGGGCACAGTTGTGAATAAAAGTGGGCACAGTTGTGAATAAAAGTGGGCACAGTTGTGAATAAAAGTGGGCACAGTTGTGAATAAAAGTGGGCACAGTTGTGAATAAAAGTGGGCACAGTTGTGAATAAAAGTGGGCACAGTTGTGAATAAAAGTGGGCACAGTTGTGAATAAAAGTGGGCACAGTTGTGAATAAAAGTGGGCACAGTTGTGAATAAAAGTGGGCACAGTTGTGCCTCTGACACCGCGGATGCGAAAAGGCGTGACGCTATATTCTGTAATGTAGGAAGTGTTTGGAATTTAAATAGGCTTGAATTAATGGCGGTAGGTTAGCCAGTTAATCTATACTCCATTATTATACGTTTCTCGTTGTTCAGTCGTTCGAGCGGTGTGCTTCTGAGATTGAAGGGGTTAAGATGTCCCACTGCTGGGCAAAGGCCTCCCCCTCTTTCATCCACACTTCCGTGGTCTGTGCCACCTCCGGCCACCCCGGCAAAAACTTGTCGAGGTCGTCCCGCCATCTCCGTTCAGGCCTGCCTCTACGCCGGCATTCGCCCTGTGGCACCCAGTTAATATAACATTTAAGTAGGTAGAGTTATGAAATCAGCCGCGAGCTATAAATATCGTGACAACTAATAGCTTATCATGCTGCGACGGGGTTTTTGCGGCTTTGAACAAAAACACCGCAATATGTCGCGTTTAATTAGAGTATTAAAATTGATTATCGCAAAAACGTTATTAAATAAGGATAAAACGACCAGACAATTTATTAATGTGCCTGTATGTTAATGTTATAATGTTGGAGTTATAATTTTTGTACTCAAATCTGGGTTTACAAAGGAAACGGAAATTAGAATGGAAGGAAATAAATAAGCGTTGCCGTTGTTTAATTACACAAAATATGGATCACAAAGCAGCTACTACGTATAGCATAGTAACTGGTAAGTATGGATCACAAAGCAGCTACTACATAGCATAGTAACTGGTAAGTATCAAGCTTGTATGGGCCACCCCGCAGTGTGTGTCTTGAGATGGTTCCCCGTAGTAGTAGTAGTTGACAAGAGATGTAGTAAAAGATGAGAAGTCCAATCAGAAGTATATTGCAAAGTACATGAGAGATTATGGCGACTAATTTCCCGTGAGTTGTGGTTACTTTGAGCGTTGATTGTATTCTGACTAAAATGCCTAATTAAATCGATAACTTTTAAACTCGGTAAGTAAATAGAATCGCTGGCGTTCGACCAATAAAGTAGAACGCGCGTGAGACCGCGGTTAGTACGGTTATTTGTGAACCGTACAAAGCTGATTTTGCGTAGCTTATAAATACGAGTAAGTATATAACCAACCCAAAATTTCGTTAAAATCCTTAATATTTCGACCTCTGGGAGTAACACGGTATTCAATTTGATAAACAATAACAAAATAAGTCCTGTTACTTACTAGCTAATCCTTTGATTAACATTCATTAATATTCAGGACCTGTGGCGTGCGGCCCGCTCCATTATTACAGGGGGGAAGGGTAAGGGAAGGGGGCAGCCAGTCATTATAGCACAGGTACAGTACTGTGTATCAAAGGAGAGTTGCTAAAGCAGGATTTCTAAACTCATTACAATGTCAGCCACCTTGAAAAATCATAAATTCACCGCCACCCATGAACTGGTGTCAACCGATAGTAAAACGCATTTGAAACACAAATTATTCGTCAAATTCCCGTAACATGCGGAGCTAGACGAGGTGGAAAAATCTATGGGCCCTGGAGGGAAACTACATTAAATCCTTAAGATAGCTAATTTTACTTGGAGGAAAACATTGTTTTATTAAAAAGAAAACATAGGGAAGCAATTTTCAGAAAATCCTTGAATGCAGTTATTATAATGTATGTTTATTTTTTTAAATAAAACAATATTTCCTTCAAGCAAATTAGCTATCTTTTCCATCCAGGGGCCCATATCTTTTTTCCACCTCGTCTAGCCAAGCTCCATACTACAATAATAATATTACATGCTCTTTCTTCCGCGCGGTCAGTCGGTGACGCTTCTCTACTCGTACAAGCCGCTAAATATTTCAATAAATTGTCAAGTGCGAGTAGGACTCGCGCACCAAGGGTTCCGATCACACTTGGAGAGCGTAACACGTGTTATTAGGTTTCTACATACAAAAACTAAAGTATGATGTCGTCCATGTAAACCAAATTGAATATTTTTGTAGAAAGACAGAAAATTGCAGTTTTCAGATTTTTCCCTTTACCTTGCTTTGTGCCAAATTTCATGATTGTAATAGTAGTTGTATATAGGTCTACGGGAAGTACCCGATAGGTTTTGGGTCCATTACGATTACTATGAAAATCCAACAATTTTACAGCATAAACGGTCGTATCGTTCGATTGCGTTGACCTAGACGGTTGATTGTTCACAGCTTTATGCGACCACAGACCTTAACAATTGATATAAATTTCAGCTTGATACGTTCACGCGTTCTTATATAGTTTAAAAGATTGTGACACACGGACAGACAGCCAGACAGACAGTCGGACAGACACACAGACGGACGGACGGACAATTTAACAAAGTGATCCTATAAAGGTTTTTTTAGGGTTCCGTACCCGAAGGGTGCCAAACGTGACCCTATTACTGAGACTTCGCTGTCCGTCCGTCCGTCTGGCTGTCTGTCTGTCTGACACCAGCCTGTATCATGAACCGTGGCAGCTAGACAGTTGAAATTTTCACAGATGATGTATTTCTGTTGCCGCTATAACAACAAATACTAATAAAACCGGCCAAGTGCGAGTCAGACTCGCGCACGAAGGGTTCCGTACCATTATCTATATAATTGAAACAAAAAGTAAACTTTAGAAAAAACCGACTTCCACAAACCCTATTTGATTATATTGAGTTTAATACAAACTGTAACCCCTTATCCCCCCCCCCCCAGGGGAATTAATTTTGTCAAATCCCATATAAGTGCTACCCCACGCTACTAAGGAACCCCTGTACAAAGTTTCATGGCTCTAGGTCCATCGGTTTAGGCTATGCGTTGCCTGCCCGTCAGCCACGCATTGTATTTGTACCTAGTATTGAGCAGATCTGGTGGCCATATGTGGTCTTCATCAGCAGTTCCGCATCACAATGTTATGCTTACCATGTGCATTTGCACGAGTTATTATGAAAAACACAAAAATCACTATAGGTCTAATCGGTCTAATTTTCCAAATCGGTCCATCCGTTTAGGCGCTATCGAGGCACATACATAAAAAAAAAATAAAAAAAAAAACAAACATCCGGACGAATTGTAAACCTCCTCCTTTGGGAAGTCGGTTAAAAAAACCGCAAAAAAACACGTTAATTGTATGGGAGCCCCCTTTATATTAAATTTATTTTGTTTTTAGTATTTGTTGTTATAGCGGGAACAGAAATACGTCATCTGTGAAAATATCAACTGTCTAGCTACCACGGTTCATGAGATACGGCCTGGTGACAGACAGACGGACGGACGGATATCTTGAGATTTTAAGGTACTTTCCCTCCAGGGCCCATTCGTTTGTTCCACCCTGTATATGTGTGATCTGTAACTGTATTTTTCATGAAATACCCAAAAAGTTTTGTTCAAATTATCATCTTATGTCAGAATAACTTTGTAGCTAGTTGAAAAATAACATTTGAATTGATTCAAAGCTTGCCGCGCTTTTAGGGCCTTTAGTACCTACTAAACGCCGCCGTAAGCAGCACTGTCTACAACCTACTCCTACTGGAAAACGTGAGACACCCATCTACAATTTCCGTACAATGAGGTTCACTCACTCATTATGTCAATGTCATGCAGACTGCAAAACATCATTTCAACGCACCAAAGAGTATTTAATTAAAACATCACTGGCAGCCAAACTTGAAGTGGCCAAAAGGAAAAAAATAATTTCTGAGCTCTGAGATTTGTATGAAAACAAAAGTAATTAAAAACTATTAATTTTATAATTATTTTCTAAAAGTTCTACAGTATAAATAGAGACGTCGTAATTCATCAATTAATATTTAAAGTCTTTGTAGAAGTCCGGGGACGACATTGCCATATCATTTAAATTTAGTTTCATTAAAAGAAGGCTTACCTAACAAAACAAAATGGCCTTGGTATAAACTTTTCAAGCGTGTTGTGAATACGTATCTTGTACCGAGACCACTTTCAATTTGTAATATCTCTCGTATTTCAGTATTTGTGGTTGGTGCGGCAACAGATATACACATTCTGTGAAAATTTCAGCTTTCTAGCTATTACGGTTCGTGCAGGCGGACCCGGTGACAGACGGACGGACGGACGGACGGACGGACGGACGGACGGACAGCGAAGTCTCAGTAATAGGGTCCCGTTTGGCACCCTTCGGGTACGGAACCCTAAAAAACAAAAGAAGATTAATATTAAGGGGGGCTCCCATACAACTAACGTGTTGTTTTTTTTTGCGGTTTTTATAGATAATAGTACGGAACCCTTCGTGCGCGAATCCGACTCGCACTTGGCGGTTATTTTCCTTTTAAGGATCGGAACATTGGAACCCTAAAAACAAAACAAAAACATACAAAGCTTCAAGCCTACGAAGCTTTTGCCCTACGTAGTGTCAGAATCACAGTGTCAACGTTGAGCCGTCCAGTTAGTTACCCAGTAAACATGCGTCGGGGGCTAGGCTATCGCCACTGAATAGCTCCCTCTCCCTCTATATCTTCGCCTATATCCTCGCACTGAATGGACAACCCCTGCAAACCTCGTGCCAAAGTTAACCAGGTACCTCACCTAATGATATGCAGGTTTGAATCCCGGTGCTGACCATATATAGGTACCAATGAGATAATTAATTTGTCTTAAGTACATTTTGGACATTCCGTGTTCCGGATAGCACGTTAAGCTGTAGTAGCTCCCGGCTATTATCGCTACTATCGCTACTCGGTATGTAGTAAAACCCCTCCACCAACCCGCAATGATTAGTTATTATTTAATGATTAATTAATATTATTAATGAGCCAGCGTGGTGGAGTATGGCTCACTCTTACTCATCCGAGTAAAGGCCTGTACCCTTCGGTACATTAATTGAATTACTTTACTTTACTTTTTTATGTCGCCTGATGACGTCATAGCCTCCGTTACTGTCCGCACGGTAACCACCTAACCAGTTAATTATCTTTTGCGGGTGGTACTTCCAAACTTTAAATTTATCAACGATCGTCGAAAGCCCTGTAACTCGTAGTTCGTGTAGTCTTTGTTATAGTATAACTCACGTACATGATGGCGTATTTTTGTGAGTAATTGCTTATTTTAGGTGGAACAGGAAACAGACATGAGCCGGGTGACGTTGGGCTTGGCTTCTATCATGACGATTCGGCACGACACACATACACTCCCCACCCGGCCCACCCGGCCCACCCGGCGAACCCTTGACTCAAACTCAGTTTCACTCAAGAAATTGGTATCAAAAATTTAATTCATATTGAATGTGGTATTTTTCTAGGTAGTAAAATAAATCTAGGAATCTCTCTGAAGTTGTCGTGTACAAGATGTCACTGGCCGTTGTATTTTATAAAGTTTTTATGTAAAAAGACAGCGTTTATTGATGACGTCATCAGGTTAGTAATACGGTATTGGAAAACATTAAAAATATTCGACAAAATGTGGTAAGTAATCTTATCAGATAGTAGCGTAAAAATTATATTTCTTTATATTTTAGAGTAAAATATGTTTATTTTTTGCGGATTCCAGGAATTAATGTAAAACTATCGAAATACATAATCTGTGACGAAAACATTACGAAATCGCTCTGTCTGACGTTTATCTCTCTGGTAACGTCACACGCTCGTCTCTGACATCTTGCTTGACTGAATCATAATGATGTCGGGCGTTCACTCACGAGCATGTGACGTCATGCGAGTCATGTGACCGGCGGCGCCATTAGAAATACAGCATTTTTGGTGCGGTTTTTTTTTTTAATTCAACTATATTTTAAATTTTTATTGAAACTACAGAAGATATCCCGGAAATATTAATTTAGTGCGCTTAAAATGTTATAACATTTAAAACTACTTCCAAAATGAGGCCAATACCGTATTCATAGAAATCACTATCAAAGTAGTTTTGACAGTTCCTAAAACGTCTAACTAACAGTAAAATACCGCATTCTTTGAGGACGCCATGACATGAAACCAAGTTACGGAGCTGTCATCATGAGCATACGGGTGATATACCTACAAATACAAAAATACAGAAGTAATTATTTCAGTAAGAAACTTAATTTTAGATTACAAGTTGATTGGATTGAGCTGTACCCGCTCTTTCTTATCTGGGTATCATTATAGGTATTAAGTATGTGAAATCTAAGCTTGATTCTTTGTAGAAAAATTAATTTTAATTTATAGGGTTATTTAAGTTTGATTTCAAATGCAACGTAACAAAATAAGTAAGCTGTTAAAGTACATTGAAATTAAGGTAAGTATTGATTAAGTTTATATAAAATAAAAATAAGATAATATAAAAATATTCTAGACGATTTAACTCACGTTTGTGTTTGTGAGGATAGGTGTGTGTGTGTGTGTGTGTGTGTGTATGTGTGTTTGTGAGAGAGAGAGAGAGCGAAATAGTATGTGTGTGAGGGTGTGTGTGTATGTGTGAATATGTGTGGATAAGGGTATGAGTGTGTGGGTATGGGTGTCTGAGGATGTGGATTTGTAGTGTGCATGTTAAGATGTTCTCGTGTTTGCCAAAAATGATGCCTTTTCCACCCGGTGTGGGAAACTCTGTGACGCTATGCTATATTCTGCCGCGACACGTCTCAGCTCGGTAATGATGTGCAACCGGGCGCGGGAGGGGGTGAGGCACGGCGAGGGAGGGGGAGCCGGGAAGGGAGGGGGGGGGGAACAATATGCAAATATGAGCGCACTGCGTCTTTTATAAGACGGGGTACCACTTTGGTGTTAAAACATCTTAAGTAAGCACAGGTGCCACGTTCATTAGTCCATTTTGCGTGACAGCGGGCGAGCCCATCGCCGCCGTAGCGAAGGTTTCGTCAAGATGTCTAACGGCATAACGTTCAGAGCTGAGAGAGGTTTAGTATAAACACGAGAGGTTTATTATAAACAAATATTGACGGCCTCTGCGGCGCGGCGGTTAACCTACCATGCGAGAGGGCCCGGGTTCGAATCCCGGCTGAGGACAAAAAAAACATCCCTAGGTCTTGGATGTTTACATGTTTGTGATGTCGCTGTTTCTGGTTCCCACGACACAGGGTATCCTAGTGTGGGGCCAGAAGCAATGTATGTGCCTGTATGTAAATGTTTATGTTTATGTCTATAAAGGGCCTGAGCGTTACTTTTACTTCATCACCATCCATTTAACTACGGCAAAGCTAAATGGATGGTGTTAATAAATTCAACATGCTATATGTTTAACATGTTATACCTATGTTTAACATGTATAAATCTTGATCGTATGACAGGTGCATGTATATGCTTATTATTTATCTATTGTGTTCTCTCTTTATATAAAAGTAACATAAAAACAAGGCACATAAAAATATTGACATAAATACGTACTACGTAAAAAACTACGTACGCAGTATGTTTAGTTCAATGTGATTGCTATTTTGTTTAACATATTGTTAAAGTGCGCTAAGAGACAGGCCATACAAAGCTAATATACGCGTTTGTACATAAATTTAAAATATCATACAGGTTAATAATTACACATGCATCGGAGAAAAAATGCAAAGTAAGTAGTAGCTTATTTAAGATGTTCTCGAAAGAGAGTAAACTGGCCGTAGAAAAAGTGTTGTGACCGAAAGATAGACGGACAGACGGACGGACGAAAAGACAGACGGATACACGGGCAACGACAATATCCTTTTTTTTCCTTTTATAACAATGAAATTAAAAATATCATACCTAAGTATGTTGTTATACCGTCCATAATTAGGTACCATTCCACTGAATCTACTACACTTTTCTATTATACTACCTGTATTACATTAGGTACCGTTATACAGATTATTCTAATCTAGCTAAAGAAGCGCAATTTGCTGAGGTTTATGCAGTATTTCTTTTTATAGTTAGCAGTTGTTTTACGACATGTTTAAATTGGCAAAATGGTATAAAAGAGCGTTGTTTGTATCCAACATTGTAATTGGGTGTTAGTTCATTGTCAGCGATACGGATCCCTTGATATACATAATAACTTGTTACCGAGCTCTGCTCGGCGGTGGGTGGTACAAACACAAAAAATATTTTAAGTAATTCACCGTTTTGGGCCCCCTCCCGCCCGGCAGCGATCTGGGCGAAAAGGTTGAAGGTTGCAAGCAAGAAGGTTGAATAGCAAATGATGATATTAGATTCGACCTCATTTGAACGAAACTTTGAATTCACCGGGGATACGCGCGTCACGTGATCTGAGGTCGCAATGAGTTAGTTTTTATTGTCAATTTATGCCTTATTTTCACTGTAATAAAGTGAAATTGCCAATCTTATTGCGCGGGAATGAGAAAAGCATAATAAATCGGAAATACGTGATTTTTCAGTTATTCAGTTCAGTCAGAATAAATAAATAAATAAATAAATAAATAAATAAATAAATAAACCTACCTCGATCAATTTTTTCCCCAAAAACCCTCCATCGAAAACTACAGCGCCTTTTTCTAGAACAGAACATACAAATTATTCCTCGTATCATGACATGGTGGCCCCGTCGGGCCAGTCTTGGTTGACTTCGTAAGCTTTCGACTGGTCCCTCGGATCCTCGAAATTAACTCTGTACTACTTTTACTACAAAGTACTGATAGTAGCCGGGACCTAAAACTTAACGTACCATCCGCAATACGGAGCGTCCCATAATGTACTTAAGACAAATTTATTTATATTATTGGTCAGCACCGGAATTCGAAACCCACTAGACCACGGAGCCCTTCAACACACATGACAACTCGTAGCTCGTAGCATACGCTACGCACGGCCGCGGTTTCGTAACGGGAGCGCGTAACTAGAAACCTGTCGGCGCCGGATCGTACAATTTGGCACATCATTATTTGCCTCGCCATTTCATGATATATGGCCAAGCCATTACTGGGAATATCATGATATGGCGAGTTTTAACGAAAACATGTCTTTTTAAAAGCATTTTTATTCAGCACTACGTGTTTTTTTTGTGTTATACATGTCAAACGAACACGAAGACTATTCGGGGGCTACGCTGCGCTCACCCCCCTTTAGTGTTCACCTAAGCTACCATAGTACTTGCCTCCAGAGATTTCATCGTCTCATGATATTTCACGTTTGGGCACGTCATCGGCCGCCGACATCCCCGTTGCTACGTCATCGCCACTACGTCTCATTCTGGGGCCCGGATTCTACAAACGAATGTCATGTCAATAGCTATAGTGACAGCGCGAAATACCTATTGTTTGTAGGCGGCGTGCAGTGACTATATATCCAATTGACTGCGCCTGCGGGGGAATGCGGCTCGCCAAACGTTTGTTGTATTCAACAAACGTTCGCATACGCAACCTATGTACGATGACGAGCCGCCAGACAGTTTCGCAGCGGCTGACCAATCACAGCTCTCTTACCTCGTGCCCCGCCGCCCGTAAATTGGTGAGTTGTGTTTCAAAGGAAAATGTATCTATGCGCTCTCCACTGGATAAATGCTCCCTGGCGGCGCGGCAAGTCTCGGCGCGGCCGACAAACTAGAACGGAATTTTGAGCCCTCGCTGTAGCCACTGTCATACGATTCGAATCTCGGCCCTGTTTCACAATTTTAAATCTTCAAACTAATATTTGCATATCTAATATCTATATTAGAGGTAACAAAGAAATAGATTTACCCTCGGAATCATAAAACTTATCAAGCCTTTTATAACTAAAATGTGTTTTGTCCCTTTCTCACAAACACAAATGTCAAAGTGAAAGAGAAAGACAAACGAATTTTAACGGCATTTTAGCTATAATAAGTTTATTGAACGTTTATGAATAAGAGCGAAAGTCTACATCATTACTTCATAATGCGTAGCGCCGTAGAGCTTCGTAGCAAAAGCTTGCTACGCAGGGCCATGGCGTAACGGGAGTGCGTAGCAACTACGTAGTAGATTTTTTCAGGCGTCTGCGTCATTATCTATTTCGGGTGGAGTATTTGCCGGTAACTTTTCATTTTCTGTTTTAATGCAAAGCATAGCGTCACGCCTTTTCCTAAATGGGGTGGCAGCAGAGGCAATGCTGTAGCCCCATTTACGCACTTTTCAATTTTGTACAAAATTTTATAATTAAGTATTACTTATGTTGTATAATAAAGTAATTATATAATTAAGTATTATTTAACCTTATTGCACAAAATACAGGCACTAAAAAATGAAAAACATTTTACAAAAGCGAGCTCATCTTAAATAGGAGAGCTTATCCAGCAAACCTAAGATGGACAGGAATTATTCTGTTCATTTTACTTGATTTTTGACATTAGTTTTCAAATTGAAGTCTGGCGGAGTCCAATGCTTCCAAGAATCACATTATGCAAATACTTCTGTCTTCGACTGTCCCTAAACCCTGAGCTATTACTTCTGAGGGAAGACAAGAGGTCCATTCAGGGAGGGTTCCGAACAATGACTTACTCGTACAGTGAAGCACCGCATTGTGGCGGAATGCCGAGTGTTAATCAAGTTGGGATTATCTTTAATCTTAGGTTACATTATTTTAATCACCCATGTCTTTACTGAACTTTGTACTCCTATTTCGTGCATAATAAATAAATTCTTAGTGAGTGAGTTTCGTGATAATAAAACAACCGACCGCCGAAGTCGACCTTTGCGTTGATCTTTGCGAAGAGTTTTATAAGTATCTCACAGTAAAATCTGAAAAACAGTAATTTTAAAACTGTTATTTTCAAAGAGTCCGTAAGAACTCTATACGAATGATACATTAATGGTAACTCCTAAAACTAGTGGCTCTGTGAGCTGTAGACCTCGCGAGTATGTCGGTGGGAAAGCTGAACTGCTAACACACATAAAAAAATAACCCAAATAATTTTCTTTCAATAACACATACAAACTTATGAATGTACCTGGTTACGTACATGCAGTATGAAAGTAGCCGCACCAATAACTTTGTAAACTACATTTCGCGATCTTTTATACAACCTATTGACTTTTTACTAAAATTATATAATCTGTTTCACTCTCATAGTCTTTACAAATCCATCGACACCTCATTTGTTAATATCCATCGAGCCGTTTGGGTTGTAGCGATTTTTTTACATTTTAAAACCCCATATCTCCGCCATTTTGAAAAAAATCAAAAAACTGGCTCGAGTAAAAAATTCTATTTATTTTTTCAACCTGCTCACAAAATTTCACGAGAATCGGTTCATAAATGCGACCTGTAGAGGAAATGCGACCTGTAGAGGAGAACAACCGGACATACAAAAGCATTTTTGCCCAAACCTGAAACGGAGACGCTTCGCTCGCTTCGCTCGCTCAACTGTTTCACTCTCATGGTCTTTACGAATCCAACGACACCTCATAGCGATTTTTTTACATTTTAAAACCCCATATCTCCGCCATTTTGAAAAAAAAGAAAAAACTGGCTCGAGTAAAAAATTCTATTTATTTTTTCAACCTGCTCACAAAATTTCACGAGAATCGGTTCATAAATGCGACCTGTAGAGGAGAACAACCGGACATACGAAAGCATTTTTGCCCAAACCTGAAACGGAGACGCTTCGCTCGCTTCGCTCGCTCGGTCAATAAAACCAAACGAAAGTATTTTTTCCCTTGATACCTTATCACTGGAATTTCTGGTATATTCGTTATTTTACTATGTTTTCATTTGGTTATTGGTAGATATACATTGTATGCCGTTGGTTTTTGTCTCTAATATTGGAATTCCTTACTTCTATTGATGTTACTGTTTGTTTTAGTATGGATTCGCAAGAAATTTTAATGAATATCTATAAAGACTAACAACTAAGTATCTATTGATTGTGATTATCTATTACGTTAGCATTCCAGTTATGGGACTAATCAATGGCATCATAACTGCCGGCGCAAAGGTAACATAAGTTAATTACTTACGACAAAATTACACCCGTTTTCTATGTTTTGCGCCTGCGACCCAGGCAATGAATGAAATATTTTAAAGATTCTCTGAGATTTCGGTTCATAAGTAAACATTGTTCAGAAAGGTACAAAGGAGTTTGAGTGTTGCTAAATCTATGCTTCTCTTTCTGCTAATGGACGAATGTATAAATGCACTAACAGCTAACAGTAGGTCCATGATCTATTCACAATGTGAATTTCACATTGTTATCGAAAGACCATTCACCCGAAGAGCTGGTAGCAGGGCTGTGTAGTTCAGAATGTATATTAAATTCTTCTTCTTTTGAATTTCCCTTTCCATCTGTGGGACCCACTATACAGGATGACTTTTGATTCGTGACTCTAACATATTGTTTCTAACTCGGTAAATGATTGCGGTTTCAGCTAGTATTTAAATAATCACAACTATGAGTTAGTAATTTAATAAATAAATTATCCTTCTTAGTTTTGAATGTTTGGCCAAAATTCATGGTAAGTAAAACCTTTTAAAAATAAACTAATCAAAGGTAAGAAGTGTCAAAATCAATGAAAATAAACAATTTATAACAAAGACAAAAGACAGTTGCGCTTGTAAGCTAAGCTCTTCTTTGTACTCAATTTTTATTTAGTCTTGTTTTATTTCAACTAATAATTGCATGCAATAAAAAAATATGAATTATGAGTGTGTAGGGTGACCAACTGGCCCTGGACCAAAATAGGACATACTTACATTTTAATGTATTTTTGTGCCAAAAAAAATGACTTAGCGAGCTCTCGTCTACAGCATAACATTCCTAACCGATAGCTAAGGTTACTTTGTTGCTACACACATGACCCCGCAGTCACCCTGTATAAGTGTACTTGTAGAGATGTATATCAGGTAGTACTATCAACCCTTTCTGTTTCTCAGCTCAACCTCAGCATAACCGGCCAAGTGCGAGTCAGACTCGCGCACGAAGGGTTCCGTACTATTATCTATAAAAGCCACAAAAAAAAACACGTCTGTTGTATGGGAGCACCCCTTAATATTAAATTTCTACTGTTTTTTAGTATTTGTTGTTATAGCGGCAACAGAAATACATCATCTGTGAAAATTTTAACTGTCTAGCTACCATGGTTCATGAGATACAGCCTGGTGACAGACAGACAGACAGACGGACGGACGGACAGCGAAGTCTCAGTAATAGGGTTCCGTTTGGCACCCTTCGGGTACGGAACCCTAAAAATGATTCCCTCTCCCTCCGACGTCTACTGTACCTTAGAAGAATACTCTAAGGTACAGAAATAAAATTCTCAAAAAGTGGACTTACTTTGTCTACCTCCAAGGTACAGGTTCTCCATTGTAAGTTTGTTCGGTCTATGTCCATATGAGAGTATACCTATTACGGCAAAATATTTTTCTTTCCTTATCAGAACAATAGCTAAAACGATTTTTCAGTACTCTAGATAAAGTCTGTAAATTATGGGACTAGATAGTCCTACCAAATACCAAATACTATACCTACCTATAGAACCTCCCGGAGAGTACAAGACATCTAAGTAAACTTGAATATCAGATACTGCGAATGGAAGGTTTATCTTTGTAGCGAAACAAGGCTGATCGCGGGCGTACCTCGCGCGGGTAATACTCGTACAACAGTTACCCCGAGAAATGTTCTCCGAGAAAATTTCCTAGTCCAATTTAAGGGCCCTCGGGACGGAAAGTTGGGAAAAGCTTTCAGGGAACAAATAAAGGGAATAGCTGGGAATAAACCCGAGGAATATTCCAAGGAAAACTGCTAGTTGTAACGGAGTTATTATATTCAATTTGAGAATTTCTTGACGCAGCGCGGGATGGGGTGGTTGTTTGGTGTTTGGTTGCGGGAAAGATGATGTAACAAGATATATCTGCATAGCAGATAAATACGCACCTACCATGTTTATAGGCAAGGAAGAGCTTATAGGTGTGCTGTCTCTTAGAAATAAAATTCTGGATTACAATCTATAGAAGCTAAATGTTTCTCCAATTTCAGGAAAGATAAAACAGTAATTCCCTCTCAAGTTTATTCTGAAACCACTCGTTTCCTTTTACAATCCAAAATAAGAAAACCGAAAGATCGCTATCAAATCAACTTTGATGAAACAAGACACTTCGCAGAGTATCTCATCTCATCTCCCGAGCAACGCAAATAGGCTCTTAAAATTCAAAGCATCCTCACAGAGCGCGACCGGCACAAAACCACTCGGGCTACATGTAGCTAATGCGATACGACAAATATAAACCAGGTCAGCCGAGTTAAAACGTCCCTTGGCAGTTTTTAAAAATTTGTGCCAACTTCCTGTTACACCATTTCTAAAACCTAGTACTTACAAAATCACAAGTCTTCACAGCCAACGTTCATGGGATTCTTAGCCTAGCTATCTTGTTATTGTAAACGTGTATACTAGTAAAATAGTAACTGGTTGGTGTATGAAAGGGGTAACTAGACCGGGGCACGCGGGTAAGGCGGCAGTGGTGCGGGGTGAAGGGCGGGGGGTTGATTTTATTACTGCCTTCCTTCCCCCGCACCGCATGCGCGCTGCAACCCCTCACCCACTATTTACACTACCATCTTCAGTAATGCCGCCACATTCTCTGGATATGATGGATGTTAGAGTAGCCAAATAGAGATAGACCTATATGCGTGTGATGCTCCATCTCGTTTACTTCTATCCTTCGGCATACTATGGGGGTTAAAAGCTTTACGACTATCGGGGTAGGAGTGTTGTGAGTATGGGGTTGGAGGACGGAGGAGTTGTAGCCGCATAGTCAATGGGAATGTATTGAAGTGTGGACAGGGCTCTGTCAGACGAGAACTTCTAAGTGTACAAATACTTGGATCCTTCGGTCCGTGGACTTTATTCCTGTTCTATGTTGTAGCTAGTAAGAAGCAGTAATAGTAGGATGTATGTATCAGGTCAGGTAGCTTCAGCAGATTGGTTGTACCTATGCATATTATACTGAAGGGATTGCTTCTTCTTCAAGAATAGAAAGACATGTAGGACGGGCAATTTCATCTTATTCATGATTTGAATCGAAAAATTATTCGTCTCTCCTATCTTCCTAAATAGTTATAAATGTAAAACAGCATGTAAACAGCACCGTCCCCCCCCCCCCATCCGCCCTTTCGAACGACTATGTATACTCAAGTATACATCATGTACCTTCAAGTAACCCACCAAAGTAGGTATCTAAAGATGTACATTTATCTATTTAATAGCTCATCCGTCCAATGGCCCGCGATTTTCGCCTTATCTACTTAGTTCAAAACCTAGGAACAAACAAAACAAAAGAACTGGCTCTTTTCGTCTGTTTGGCGAGCTAGTAGGTAGTACAGTGCCACTATCTTATCTGCAGAGTGAGCGATAGCGCCACCATCTACTCCAAGTCTACAACTGAACAGCATACACCATGCGAATACAAACTGACAGCGAAGTGGCGTCAGTAGTTTCCGCTTTGGCCATCCTACAGATAATATGGCGACTCTGTAAACTCTTTTACCACTTATAGCTCTATACATCATCGACGACATCTTTCACAGTTCATAGTCGGGTGACGACAACATGTGACTCGCCATCCCCTGACAAGATTATTATATAACGGTATCCTTCGAGCAGTTTTCCAGTTCAGTGAGCTGGCTAGAGCTTGTCATATCCCAGATTCCAAGCAGCACTGAAGTGACTAGTTAGCTCATCGGAGAGCCATACTTCAATTGGGTATAATGCATTGCGAATATGGTAGCTAGACTTTGGATGAGATTAAATTGAAACACATTTGATACCGTACTTCTTTGGCGTTTTTTTATTTTATTTCTCTGTACAAATCAGCTGACCCACTCAGGCTAAAATGTACTGGTAATTGAAAAATAAAGTTGCTCTGATCAAATCAGTTTCATAATGAAAGTTGCTCAGAATGATGTCCGTAACAAAGTAGTTTCCCATTTTGCGTTAATTCATTTACACTAACTTTACTTTAACTACCAAATAATTAAAGTAAAGTCGCCCATGAAATCCTGTAAAATAACTTGAGTGGTTACATTTGCATACCTACCTATCTACATACCTACTCATATCTACACTACACAGTCTTAACTTTCTTTATAATGAATTGACAAAAGGCCTAAAAATAATGACAACTTGTGTTACATATAATTGAAACAAAAAGTAAACTTTAGAAAAAACCGACTTCCACAAACCCTATTTGATTAGATTGGGTTTAATACTAACTGTAACCCCTTATCCCCCCCCCCTTGGGGAATTAATTTTGTCAAATCCTATATCAGTGCTACCCCACGCGACTAAGGAACCCCTGTACAAAGTTTCATGGCTCTAGGTCCACCGGTTTAGGCTATGCGTCGCCTGCCCGTCAGCCACGCATTGTATTTGTACCTAGTATTGAGCAGATCTGGTGGCCATATATTGTCTTCATCAGCAGTTCCGCATCACAATATTATGCTATGTGCATTTGCACGAGTTATTATGAAAAACACAAAAATCACTATAGGTCTGCCTATAATATTTGAAGAGTTCTCTCGATTTCTCCAGGATCCCATCATCAGATCCTGACCTGGTGTCAATGGGACCACCCTTGAGGTATTACCTATACGCCGAAAAAAGATTTGTTCAAATCGGTTCATAATTGGCGGAATTATCGCGTAACAAACATAGAAAAAAAAAAAAACCAAAAAAAAAACATACGGGTCGATTTGAGAACCTCCTCCTTTTTTTGAAGTCGGTTGAAAACAGAAGGTTACTGCTAACCTTGACTACTATCCTTCGTACCACTTCCGCACCAGGCGAGAGTCATCTTACCAAGGTATCTTATTCCATTTAGATCTTATTCCTCAGACTTAAGGCAAAAGTTGACCGAAGTTGCCTGTGCTGTCGGTACATCCCTTATTGCCACTGTCACGACAAGGACAGCTACTCTAGCGCTATTTTTGCGACGTAAGCAACTCTAATACTGTACAGTTGGTAATCTTTATGTTGAATGAAGTAAGGTATAAGGTTTTCTAGAGTTTTGCGGAAGCGAGTCTGTCTCACGTTACGGAGTAATGATTAGGGAATTAGGTTTTACGAGCACTTAATATACACATTATAGAAATCTTGAGATGACTGAAGAAATGACAACGACCGTCATTCATGAATTAACGAATGTGAATGATATTGTAAGTGATTTTCTTGTAGTGTGTTCACTGTCTTTCTTTCTGAATAAGATGGGAAAATATGTGGTTAAATGCTGAGGGTTTCGAATAATTATTCTTAAAACTGCTCGTTACGTCGGAGGTTACAAATGAGGGTTGACATCAACCCATTCATCGGGATCTCGTTGGCTTCAGGTGGCGCTATTACCCAGGCATTTCTGAAAGCGAAAGAATTCCTGAATTCAAAGCTGTGCCTCCACCTCGCATGAAAAAAGGCATAGCAATAAGTAGTGACCCTGAAACAGCCCAGTGATAATACTAAACATAGCTCTATACCGGCCTGCGTGTAACATGTACTAATAGTGTACTTGCCTGCATACTTCAAGTGTGTATTAAGTACAGCACTGCCGTGGGGCTTCCTCCCCTTGCCGCACGTGCATTTACTTACTATTCAATTAGATTCCGTGGTTACAGGGCTGTTATTTTATTTCGCCGTATGCTGGGACCCAGGCTATGCAACGAAGTCGCAGGACATAGCACATCAAATTTGTATACGGGTATACTGTGGTGCTAGTTTGTAAGTTAGATAGGAACTCAATGTAAGCATCAATAGAGCTCTTAAAGCTACTGGAATATGCGACGCATAAATCCTCCTAGTCAGATCTGGCAAGGCTCTACCCCCAAAACGTAATAGAAAATATCATAAGCGGGTCACATAATTCTTAGAACGACGACGTTGTCGCATGCGGCTTTGGCTGTGCCAACTAAATCCACATTGGGACAAAGGCTTAGCAATTAAGAGAAAAAAAAACAATTTGGCAAATGGGAGCGTGGTGTGTGCCAGCAAGCCTGCACTATGAGAGAAGCAGGAGGCTGGTTGAGACTAATGAACTATCATGGGGGTTGCCACAGTACACCATTTATAAGTTGCGCATCGATAATCTCCAACTGCCAACAAACTGCCTAAAAATAACAAAAGACAACTGCATAGACAGAAGAATGTCATGTCATACTCAATACATGGGACTTATTCTTTAAGCAGTAAGCACCCACCACCAACCTTTTGGATTTAATTTGAACAGTACCCACTTCACTTTTGAGATGGACACTGAGTTGAATTATTATATGATCCAATTATGACTGCACTGGAAAGCGTAGTTTCCGTTGAAAATCTAAGTTAAGACTAAACGTGAATTACGTACTGATCTCGCAGCAAAAAGGTAAACAAATGTCAATACAAAAATAACTCAACCAATGTCAAAGATTTTTAACTGGTTCGCCGACACATCTTATAAACATTAGTTCGCCATTGCACAGATTAATAAAGAGGCCATTGTTCGGTCGGTCGTTCGAGCGGTGTGCTTCTGCGAGTGAAGGGGTTTTAAGGGTTCAAACTCACACCAAGGGTTCGAAAGATAAAAAACACGTTTCGATTCAGAAAGTACAGCTGACTTAGGTGTCTCTCAAGTCAATATGCATGAGCGAGCGTATCTAGAACGCGAAGCGAGCGAGCGAGGGGCTCCGTTTCGACAAGATAGGAGGCCGATTATGCTTTCGTCTGTCTGTATCTATACTTATATTTATGTCTGTCAGTTCCGGCCACAGTTTTCAAGCGATCCTCACAAAACTTGGCACACGTGTTCCTTGAATTAAAGTTTTTTTTTTCCTCGAGCTTTTCTTGATTTTCCCCTTGGGGGGAGTTAGGACGTCATCAATTTTTTGTATGGGATTTGATTTTTTTTTTTCTGAAACCTATCGTGTGGGGTATCAAATGAAAGGGCTTCATGAGCCAGTTCTAAAAATATACTACAATATTACCTTTCGGCCACCTGTTTTCTAAAAATCCAAGAAATATTTTCAAAACATACCAAGTTTGTCCTCCTCGAAGTAGGAGACGGATTAGTAAAGAGGATCTGTAGAGTAGAGCATTTAGTAATGTGCTGTAGAGAGCATGAGAGTGAATGAAATATACTAGGTATTATGAAAAGTCAATTGATTGTATTTTAAATCGCAAAATGTAGTTTAACTGTGCGTCACTAATAAGTTTGTAGAACTTGTAGGAATAAATTCAATAATTAATAGTTGTTATCTTATTTTCAACCGACTTCAAAAAAAGGAGGAGGTTCTCAATTCGACCCGTATGTTTTTTTTTCTATGTTTGTTACGCGATAACTCCGCCAATTATGAACCGATTTGAACAAATCTTTTTTCGGCGTATAGGTAATACCTCAAGGGTGGTCCCATTGACACCAGGTCAGGATCTGATGATGGGATCCTGGAGAAATCGAGAGAACTCTTCAAATATTATAGGCAGACCTATAGTGATTTTTGTGTTTTTCATAATAACTCGTGCAAATGCACATAGCATAATATTGTGATGCGGAACTGCTGATGAAGACCACATATGGCCACCAGATCTGCTCAATACTAGGTACAAATACAATGCGTGGCTGACGGGCAGGCAACGCATAGCCTAAACCGGTGGACCTAGAGCCATGAAACTTTGTACAGGGGTTCCTTAGTCGCGTGGGGTAGCACTGATATAGGATTTGACAAAATTAATTCCCCAAGGGGGGGGATAAGGGGTTACAGTTAGTATTAAACTCAATCTAATCAAATAGGGTTTGTGGAAGTCGGTTTTTTCTAAAGTTTACTTTTTGTTTCAATTATCTGTTCTGTGATGTTTGCCGTCGCTAGAGGTGGGACAAAGCATAACGTAACGATAACAGTTACTGTCTAAACAAAGCTGGCTACATGGCGTATGTTGCGTACCTTGCTTATTTCATTTCATTTATTCTTTATTGCACAAAAACATTAAAAAAAACATTTACAGAAAGATATGAACAAAGGCGAGCTAACTCGCTACTGTATTTACTGAAATGTATACACGGCAAAGTGATTTAGCCTGGCCCTAACATGACCCAACAAGTGATTCAACCCTGGCCTGCCCCTAACCCCCACGAGAAAACCGCAACGGCGGCATTCCGTCCGATTTGTCGGATTACGGACGGATTATGTAAATTCCCCTTTATAGTTTATACGGTCAGTGAGTACGCGGCTAGTAAGTGGCTGTCCACAAGTTGCTCGCACTTTACACTTCAAACGCATCCTTTACACCTGCACTTGGCACTAATCAAAATTAAAACGGGCACTATTCGCCTTACTTCGCTGATTTATTAATCACTCACACTTAACAGTGGCTATCCAGCGGGCTTATTCGCTAACTCAGTGATGATCACTCAATTTTGATATCCTTTGGTTACACGATAATTGCACTACACCAATAGCTTCTCAATTTTTACGGATCATCATTGAGTGATCATCACTGAGTTAGCGAATAAGGGGGCTGACGTTGCTCGCACTTTACACTTTACAGCCACACTTTTCAGCTACACTTTACACTAATCAAAATGAAAACGGGCCTAACTGTTGTCGTTAATGTACCCACCTCTAGCGACGTCAAAAGACGAAAATAAATAAACAACTATTAATTATTTCCTACAAGTTCTACAAACTTAATACAGATGCAGTAATTTATGAATTAATATTTAAATGCTATTGGCTGTTGAAAAGTCTTTATACATGTCTGGGGCAGTCGTCTATACATAGAATTAGCCAACTCCATAATGTAAATTTCAGTATAAAAATAAATAAAAATGTCAGTAACTTGCATTTGCAAAATCAAAGTAAGTAATTTCAATTCAACACAATGCAATAAAATATATTTAAATTATACGCTAGGCGTAAGAAATTCATTATAATGGTAGAACGATTGCTCGACAAGCCAGAGCGTTTTCAGTCTGAATTTAAAACTGCGTGCTGGGACCGGAAGTGATGTCGTCCGGCAGTCGGTTGTGTAGACTGTCGGGCCCGCGATGTGGGTGAACGTGAGCATCTTACGTAGTATACTATACTCTTTGTGGATGAGCCTGGCTGCTTTCTCCAGCGTGCGTGGCGGAACGACGAGTGTCCCACGTCGCGGCGCGGCGGCGGCGCGGCGTTTCGTGTGCTGTATCCTGTGTACGTCCCCGTACGTTTTAAATAAGCTCAAATTTTCACGCACGCACTGCAATCTGGTAAATCCCTATGGAGGGCAGCGTCGTAATCCCTAGTGCCTTGAAGTGTGGTCGAGTTGAGGCGTCCCATGCCACTCGTGCTCTTACAGCTCGTTTCAGCTCGTTTTTGCATTCTGAAGGCGCGTTCCCAGTCGGCGCAGCGGCAGCGCGTCCCCAATAGTCCCCATAGCATAGCTATTGGAGTAGAGTGCACGGTGGCGAAATAGCGCACGACGTCTCTAGGTACGGTCCTTGCTAAGCGGCTGAGCGCAAAGCAGGCGCCGCCAAGTCTTCCACACAACTTGTTGATGTGGTGTTCCCAGGATAGTCCTCTGTCCAGCTCGAAATCTAAAAATGTGGTACCTAGTTTGGACTTGCTCGATCGCAGTTCCAAAGTAGGGGTACTTTGGTCGATATCGCCCTTGGCGGACGACCTCCGAAGTAGTAGAAGTGGAGAAACTGGGTCTTACCACAGGGTGCTCATCCCATACAAATTAGAATTAGTAACGCTTCGTAAAAAAGAGATGGCGTGGGGAGTAAGATTTGTACGTAACAGCAGGTATTACGGAAACAGGTCTATACTATAGCCGTCTATGTCGTCTCTCTTTCCCTTGCCTTATCGGAGAAAAAAATAAAATATGTTAGCATATTTCGTGTGCCACTGTGCCCACCAGACTGTGCCCAACAGCAATTCTCGCGCCTTCGATATGCCGGCGGCCGATCGATCGTAGAATTGGGCACATCATGATGTGCCCAAACGTGAAATATCATAAAACGATTAGCTTAGGTGAAGACTAAAGGGGACGAGCGAAGCGAAGCCCCCGAATAGTCTCCTTGTTAGTTTGACATGTATTACACAAAAATCATCACGTAGTGCTGAATAAAAATGCTTTTATATACGCCACCAGCCACATCATGATGTGCCCAGTAACTGCTTGGGCATATCATGAAATGGCGGGGCACATGACGGCACATCTGATGTGCCCGATCCTACGATCGGCCGCCGACAGATATACGGATATTGAGACCTATATTGACATATTCCCATACAAAAACACTCGATATAGGTAGGTGTAGATAAATTATCGTATATCGAATGGCCAGCATCTAAACATCCCCCTTGTCATTATTTCCTGTCGATATTTTATTCATCCCCCTTTGAAGGCTTGTCTATTGGAGGCCAAATGATGGTCGACGTTTATCGCGTCTATCGCGCGTTCAACACATTTTTATTTCAAACACCCTCAGAAGCAGAAAATGTGTGTGGAAAAGTTCAGCTAAACCTAAACCAAACAAATATGGACATTGTTCATCATATTTTTATCGTACATTATATTTTTTAGATTGGACATTGTAATTTGTATGTATGCCTTTGTGCTACGAGAGAAGTTCAGAACCTATGAAAAAACAGAACAAAAGATTGGGGTCTGCCTGGGTCTTTTGTGGACGTTGGACGAGCTAGTATTTAGCAATTAAAATAGAAGTAGGTACTTACGTCGATACTTCTAGCATCGATCGCTGTATCGAATTATACTAATGGGGACATGAATTCTGAATTTCTGATAAGACTAAAGGGAAATGGTGTTTAATTTTGTTGTAGATTTGAAATAGCGAATAGAATACCTAAGGGCCAGGTAAAGTTGGCTTTAGTTGGATCGTAAGAGCTAAACATTTACATAAGTAGATAGATAGATAGATAGATAGATAACTCATTTATTTATTGGACATGGTACACACACATAATTAATAACAACAAAGAACAGTAGGTACCTACAGCTGTGTGGTCATGTGACTGTACCACGGCAGTGAAATGGCCCTGACTCAGTAATGTACCGGCAGCCACATTTCCTCTGCCCTCACACAGGCTACTTACCTCGTGGGCCGAACTATGTGAGTGTAGACAGGCAAGCAGACGCTACAAAGTTAAGCTTTCTTGATTCGAATAATATTATAGTATCTGTGGTCGAACCCAGGTATTTCGTATTCTAAACCCTCGCTTGGGGGCTGGAACTCAAAACACGATACGAGAGCCATGCGGCTGTCCAAAGGCAAAACCTAGCAAGCGACATTTTTTGGGAAATACGTTTTTTGATCCATCCTTCCTTAAATTTTGAGCTGCGTCGAATGAAAAAACACCCTTATTTCTATCTAAATAAGAACCAGAGTTATGGATATGCCATTTGTAATCACGACTTACTAGTTTATGAATTTGGAAAGAAGAACAACATGTCACCGACCATACTAAGTAAAGTGGAGATACTAGGTATATTATTTTTTCGACTTTCCCATGCTTTGTGATAATGCCTTTGGATAGGTCTTTTACGAGTTTGTGACGAGTTCTGTGGATCCAAAAATTAGTTATTCTCTTCACGGCAATAAATATAATGTTTAATGTAAATGGGGGGGAATAAGGGGTTACAGTTTGTATTAAACTCAATCTAATCAAATAGGGTTTGTGGAAGTCGGTTTTTTCTAAAGTTTACTTTTTGTTTCATTGATTATACGAAGATTCTACGAGTAGGTAACTAGACTACATTTCAAATGTAACCTCTCCATTAGCTGGTTGGTCTAAATTCTAGACACAATTAGTGAATGGTAATGGTAGTAGCGAGATAGACGCATCAACCGCTGAGTGAGGTGCGGCGGGGCGCCGCGGGCAGGCGGCAAGAGCCAGGGTCCCGGCCGCCTTATCTGACTGCCTAGCGCAGCAATGCGGCTCCGGGCCGGACAGTGACGGGGCCTTCGGGCCCGCCTGCACCGTGCCTCCGGCGGCTGGGCGCCGGCCGGCGGCGGCGGCTACCGCGGCCAGCGCCGCCGGCATCCAGTTTGACGCATTGCAGGTGCGCGCCGACCAATCGGCGCGCGCCGCTACCGTCCCGACTCCCGCCGCACCCACCCGATATAAAACCGACTATCCTTTGCGGACCAAAACTAATCCCGTAGCGTGCGTCCCCAGACATGGACTTGGCGAGACACATTCGCGCCTGAAACAGTGCAGTGAGTGCAGTGAGATCCAACGAGACGTGCACCGGAAATGAAAATTTGCAGAGCCGAATAGACTTGCAAACGGAACGCGACCGAGTGAACGAAACGCGGCCGTGAGTTTCCCGGCGCAGCCGCTGGCGCGAGAGGGGGCGGCAGTATCGTTTCAAACGTCGGTTCGTGTGGTCGCTTTTGCGGCGCTGTCTGTGATTTTTTAGTGTAGCTCCAGATAATCCAAGTTAATCTACAATGGTGAGTGATATTTCTGCTGAAATGTGTCGACAGTGCGTTCTGAGGATCGTCCCGCGTCGATTCCATGGTGTATTTCGGGGTTGTGGTGTATCGGTGTTTATAGTGATGACGGCCTCCATTATTGTGATGGCCGTTTTTTACCGCAATGCGGATCGTTGATGTTCTCGGAGCTGCCGAGGCTCGAAATGGGATGCAGTGGCCGTATGAGGACTTGGTGCTTGCCTGGCCCGGGGCTGGTAGCGGTTATTGCGTCGACGAAGGCTCAAAAAGAGTCCAAATTCGCCATAGTCTCGTAGGTGTTGCGTTGCCGGCGGAATGACGTTATCGTCCGAGGCTGGGCCGTTGGGACGCCGCACTAAAATGGCGCTAGATGATATTGACATCGAAAACAAGTGGTTCTGCGAAAGAGTGGTGTTTCGTCGACGAGATCGATCGGCCGGCCGGAGCTGTCAAACGCCCATTGACTCATCTCATCGTCGCTGTCTCCTACCACCCGCTATTTCTCGCACAACACATTCGTATTTATTTACCACATTCAGATAGGAATGTGCTCGAACCTTCCTCGCCGCCGACACTGGTAACGGGTTCACAGCGTTGGAACCAACAAAAGCGCAGTTCCGGTCTTTTGTAACCGGCGTAACGGTTTCTGACAAATTCCTATTGTGTTATCATCTGTCACCTTCACAGCTGTTTGTTGCTAGGGGTCTGAAATCACAAATCCACAAGATTCTGTAAATACCTACTCCCTTCACTGATTCATTAGGTATGCTGTTACCTACTGTCCCCAAGCATCACTCAAGTCATGGCTGTTGACTAATCTGAAAATGGTGAACTGCTCCTGTACAAGGCAATCTTGTGAATATCTCATTTGCTTAGCTTGTGCTTTACATGGTAAATCATGTTTGATTTGACTAAAGAAGTTGTTGTTGGTCCTTACCATGTATTCTTGTTAGCAAGGCGAGTTACTAGAAAAGGTAATGCAATTGCTCAATAAATTGGAATAAATTGACATTATACATTGTACACTTTCTCAAAATATTGTCATTTGAGTGTGTTTTGATGTTTCCAATGTTTTGCATAAACATATCTTTATCCTTTGTGCTCAATACAAAGAGCATCTTTCATTGTAAAACATGCCTACCATTCTGGTACAGTACACTGAGCTAAGATATTGAAAGAACTGTTGCTGTGAAGAAAATTATGGCTAACTAAGTAATGTGAAGGTCATTGCAGATTGTCGTGATAGCATAGCTTTAGAAGCCATTGTTATGTTGATTGGTTACTGGGACTAGCAAGCCAACAATAGAATGTTTTTTCAGTGAGAATTTCTATTATAGCAGGAAATTATTATGAGTTACAGAGAATTATCAGGATTTTCTACATCCATTTCAATCACCTTTTTTCTTGAATCATGATGTTGAATGAGTGGTTGAAAAATAAAAGTTATGAGGTCATGAGTAGATTCAACAATATAAAGCAAAGCATACTTGAAGGAAAATTATCATTATTAACCCCCTGTGGAGTGTCTTTTCTGAATGTTAATGTCACATCAAAAAATATTAATTTCAATTTATTTGTAAAGTGAAAATACAAATCTCAGTTATAAGAGCAGTTTCAATGAGAATAAGAGGTACTCGAAAACATGTCAGGGCCTTTCAATGTGAAGATGGAGCAGGAATACTTAGTGACAGCCTGATCACATGAAATACCTACATATGTTTTTATATTTTAATATATAATATGTGTGCAATATATTTTTATGTAATTCTGTATTAATGTAAATAAATGTATTAGTTAATACAAGTCAACATGAGATTTAATTTAAAGCCTTCTCTTCTATAGTACTTGCCTGTATTCCGTCTGCCTCATATTTGTAATGCTGTTTGTAAACATCTTCCATTGACAGTGTTATGTTTTTTTTCGGTACATAGGAAAAGGTTGTTAGAGGTGTTGTCATGCAACCAACATTTGATCATTGCAGACCATTGACTTACTAATTGATTGTGACTCAACTTACTAGTAAACTGTTAACATGGTGATACAGTTTCTTGTTATCAAGAATAATGATAAAGCTTTTATTATTGCGGTATTCTCATGTTGTATGTCTGCAGTATGACGTGGCTACAATACTTACTGTAATTATGCTCGTAATCTGATAAACAATCTTATCAGGATTTTTATCTTAACTTGTAGTGGAAAGAATGTTGAATGGTTATTGTTCCATTCGGTTTGTCGTGGCCGTCTCATATAGACCTCTCATTTAACCACTCATTCTACCTCAATAGTCATAATGGGTGTATGTATTCTGCTTTATGATTACCTCTTTGTTCAGGAAAATCTGTGATATTCATTTTGCTCTGTTATTCAAAACTTGCTGTAATCACTAATTCTGTCATTTGCACATTTCAGGCGGATCAACTAACAGAAGAACAAATTGCAGAGTTCAAAGAGGCGTTTTCACTTTTCGACAAGGATGGAGATGGCACCATCACAACCAAAGAATTGGGCACCGTGATGCGGTCACTAGGACAGAACCCCACAGAAGCCGAGCTCCAAGACATGATCAACGAAGTTGATGCAGACGGTGAGTGATACTTGTAGTAATGCAGATGGTGAATCTAAATAGACCAATACATATACAGGGTGTAACAGAAACTGATTTGATCAAAGCAACTACAATTAGATCAAAATCAGCTGACAGTCTGGACCAAAACATATGGAGCAATGAAAAATAATGTTGCTCTGAACAAATTGGTTTAATAGTAAAAGTTGCCCAGAATGGACTCCTTAACAACCCCCTAAAATATATCATTACACCCTTCTGTTACACCCTGTATTGTACAATAAATAAATATGAATATGAATACAATGAACTTGTTTGAAGTATTGACTGTCTCACAAAGAATGGGCAACAGACAGATAAGTATTGTCGTACCTATCACAGATTGCAATGTCCAGTTGAGTTTATTAATTCCATGTACATTTATATTTGAAGCCTTGGATTTGCTCATATATTAATGAACTCACCTGTTGCATACATGTTTCTCATTCAAAAGCGTTACCCAGACAAAGTAGAAAACACCGAAAAATAAAACTTGTGTGTCAACTTTGTATTCAGGATTCAAGTTTAAATTGTGTGGTAGGAAAAGCAGAGCAAATCTTTGTAGTCACTAAAATCTGACTTAGCAATGATATTGATAAGTACCTAATAAGTATTGTTGGCATAACTTTTCTAATAAATAAAATAAATCGTCCACTAGTAAGTACCTACTAATTCTATCAGTAATACACCTAACTAGGTATTTTTTTTACCTATCAATAAGTTGTAAACCAACCAATGAGATCATGACATGACTGATAAATTATTGTAATAATCTAATCATATTAATGTGCCTGTTACTGCGTTACATGAGTTGAGGCTACAATAAAGGCTAAATATTGCCTGATGTACCTGCTATTACTATTCCATTATAGTAATAGATTTACTATTCATAGTGTAGAATAAAAAGGTGGCCAAGTGCGAGTCGGACTCGCCCATGAAAGGTTCCGTAGTAGAGAGTAATTATGTTTGTGTTGTAACTCATAGTGTTTGTATGAATGACAAAGTTATCTTTGCGGTTTTTAATAAATGTTTTGTAGCTTAAAAACTTATTATATTTTGTTCAAACCAATTTTCGTTGAAAAAGTTTGTATTGAGATTATTTGAGATGCACAGCATTTTTTTTTCATTTTGCACTCTCTTACTTTAAAAGTTAGAGGGGGGACACAAATTTTTCCACTTTGGAAGGGTCTTTCTCTTTAATGATTGACTTTGAGGAAAAATTGTTTTAGAAACCTCAATGTAATTTTCAAAGACATCTTAACTCTCTGTAGACAATCCACACATATCTTCTCAACTGTGTAGCCATCCTAATTTGATGATTTCCATTTCATAGGTTTTGATTTTTATTAAAAAGTAATAAGGTTACAAATCGCGGGCCATTTTTACAACTACCTACAGATGACTAGATATAGGTTTGTGGAAAAAAATAATTGGTGTCTGTTCCATCCATGTATGGAGAGCCGCCCTTAATATTTACTATCTACAATAGACTCCCCACACATGTAGGTTTGATAAAAAAATAAATTTTGGTGTCAGTTCCATGTATGTGGAGCCCCCCCCCCTTAATATATATATTTTTATTTTTTTGTAAAAAATCGTAAAGCGGTTTGTAGTATACATCTACATACCAAGTTTGAACTAATAGTTTTGGAATAAAGTTGCTGTGACATACGGTCAGACAGAGACTTGACGAAACTATAAGGGTTCCTTGTTTCTCTAACGGAACCCTAAAAAGTAAGCTACTCTAAAATGTCGTGTGTGAAAAACTACATTCTCAGTATGACCACTGATGGAGTTGATGATGAATTTATGATTCACAGTGATGTCAAGCTATTTTGATGACCCAATTCACAACTTACTCATACGATATTAATCAGGCAAAATATTCATTTTATTATGCTCCTTCCTTAATGTAATACCTACCTACCACAATTACAAAGGGGCTACCCACTTGTCATAGTGATCAAGTAAAATATTGTTTTTAACCGACTTCCCAAAGGAGGAGGTTTACAATTCGTCCGGATGTTTGTTTTTTTTTTTTTTTTTTTTTTATGTCTATCCCCCGATAGCGCCTAAACGGATGGACCTATTTAGAAAATTATTTTTTTGTTTGAAAGGGTTTACCTTCCCATTGGTCCCATTGACACCAGGTCAGGATCTGATGATGGGATCCTGGAGAAATCAAGGGAACTCTTCAAATATTATAGGCAGACATATAGTGATTTTTGTGTTTTTCATAATAACTCGTGCAAATGCACATGGTAAGCATAATATTGTGATGTGGAACTGCTGATGAAGACCACATATGGCCACCAGATCTGCTCAATACTAGGTACAAATACAATGCGTGGCTGACGGGCAGGCAACGCATAGCCTAAACCGGTGGACCTAGAGCCATGAAACTTTGTACAGGGGTTCCTTAGTAGCGTGGGGTAGCACTGATATGGGATTTGACAAAATTTATTCCCCAAGGGGGGGGGGGATAAGGGGTTACAGTTTGTATTAAACTCAATCTAATCAAATAGGGTTTGTGGAAGTCGGTTTTTTCTAAAGTTTACTTTTTGTTTCAATTATATGTATACATACACCAAAGATTTTAATTCAATGCAGCACGACACTTTCTAAAGAAATATTGTGTTACATTGACAGTTATACGTCATACTATAACGTTACGTTCATACGTTAATATAGGTATACCATACATCGTCGCGATTTGCTGAGTGAAACTTCAGAAAATTCAACCAACAACTGCCTACCTACAAAACGCCTTGAGTTGTGTACTGTATATGCAGGGTAGGCACCAGCGCAGCGTCTGTACCCATACATAGACGCTAACTAAACTAGATTACTAGCCGTTCTGTAGCCTAAATCATTCGATCGATTGTACCACTTGGGTAATGTTATATTATTATGAGTCATACATGACAACTTGACACCAATTTGAAGTTAAAATCAACACTCAAGAGTGTTAATCGCTGATTGGTTGCAGTAGTCACGTATTTATTGCAGGTATTAACATTTTACGACGTTTGTTGTTTAATAACAGCATTGACACAGAATGCACAATTGCACACAACATAAACAACAACACAACATAAACAAATGAGATCAAAAATAACAAATGTTAACTATCGGTACACCTATTCTTATCAAGTTCAAGTTCAAAATTTTTATTGACCATAAAATCATACATATTACTTAGTCAACGTCAATATAATATTAATATTTTTGTATACTACCGCCCGTTCGGAAGTATCACTGCGATAAGTGAATATATGACCCCTCGGGTCAAATGTCGTGTGCTGTGCGTTGCCACCGCGCGTCTCGTTCGATAGAGCAATGTAGGCTTTGCAGCCAGATATCGTAAGGCATTTTGAAGGGATAACGATGATTGATACATACATAGTGGTTTTCTCGGTTTACTTTATTGAGTTAAATCTGCTAGAGTTTATTTTTAGGGTTCCGTTAGAGAAACAAGGAACCGAGAGGTCTTTGAAAATGACGTTGAGGTTCCTACAACCCTTTTTCCTCAAAGTCAATCGTTAAAGAGACAGACCGTTCCAAAGTGGAAAATCTATGCCCCTCCCCCCTCCTCTAACTTTTAAAGTAAGAGTGAAAAATCTTAAAAAAATATATGCTTCGTATCTCAATACAAACTTTCAACGAAAATTGGTTGGTTTGAACGAATTTAATAAGCAGTTTTTAAGATATAAAACATTCATTAAAAACCGCAAAGATAACTTTGTCATTCATACAAACACTATGAAAAACAAAGTTACAACACAAACATACAGTCTTATAATTACTTGCTACTACGGAAACCTTCATGGGCGAGTGCGACTTGCACTTGGCCACTTTTTTATAATATTCTTCATATCATGTGAACTGACTAGGCACCTATTTATGCATCGTAGACACACTTTTCCTTGTTTAAAAATAAACTAACTTTAACCTATAACCTGTGCCAGAATATGGTAGATAAACGCTTTAACCAACTTTTTACGTAACTTAACAAGTCCAGCTTCGTGTGTAGCATTGCGTAGATAAATTGATGTTTGTTCAACAAAATGGCGCCATCTTAACACCAGGAACAAAAGCGCGTGAACTCCGTCAATATTTACAGAGATCGGTGCTCGAAGAGCAAGCACTGTTATCTGTGTAAAATAATATTATTCAAGGGGCAAATCTGTCTTCGAAACAATTTAACTCCAAAACTGTTTATAATTGAAACAAAAAGTAAACTTTAGAAAAAACCGACTTCCACAAACCCTATTTGATTAGATTGAGTTTAATACTAACTGTAACCCCTTATCCCCCCCCCCCTTGGGGAATTAATTTTGTCAAATCCTATATCAGTGCTACCCCACGCGACTAAGGAACCCCTGTACAAAGTTTCATGGCTCTAGGTGCACCGGTTTAGGCTATGCGTTGCCTGCCCGTCAGCCACGCATTGTATTTGTACCTAGTATTGAGCAGATCTGGTGGCCATATGTGGTCTTCATCAGCAGTTCCGCATCACAATATTATGCTTACCGTGTGCATTTGCACGAGTTATTATGAAAAACACAAAAAAAAACACTATAGGTCTGCCTATAATATTTGAAGAGTTCTCTCGATTTCTCCAGGATCCCATCATCAGATCCTGACCTGGTGTCAATGGGACCACCCTTGAGGTATTACCTATACGCCGAAAAAAGATTTGTTCAAATCGGTTCATAATTGGCGGAGTTATCGCGTAACAAACATAGAAAAAAAAAACAAAAAAAAAACATACGGGTCGAATTGAGAACCTCCTCCTTTTTTTGAAGTCGGTTGAAAAATGTAGATCCGTGCATCCGCCATTTTTTTTCGTAACATAAGATGTGAAGTTTCATTAGTATTACTAGCAGTTCCTTGTAAAATACTGCATACTCTACAGCAGAAGCTAGCATGGTAGTATGTTAGATTAGAACCCAGGCTAGGACATTGCCCCGAACTGAGCACAGCTAGCTATCTCAGTAGACAATTGGCGTAAATATTCACTGAGCGTATTTGCATTTACTACTTCTGCTGAGATAGTGTTATTGAAGGGTGGATTTGCGGCCAAGGACCTCTTGAATGCCAGGAAATTATTACGATGCATAACGCTATAAATGTATGGGTACAAACTGCTCTAAAGATGGCCTCCCAGGTAGAATACTAAAGTAGATTCATGAGATTAGCGTACATTTGGTCTTCTTGGCCCAGCGGAGCGGAGACCCTGACATTTTCACTTATCAGATGATCATCCCACCACGATATCGATTAATTTACTGAATAGCGTGTTGTGAATTGATTTACAGCTCTGCTTTGACCTGTTATTACTTTAATAAGAACTAAGCTATCATCTATTCTATTGATTTTCTTTTAAAATTAAACAATGAATGTCTGTGACGACGTCCCTAGATTATGGTCAAGATTAGTCAGTCTGTCTTTTCGTATTTGTTTGATTACTGTTGGACCTGCTGTCTTTATGTTCACATTTCCCAACTTCAATCAATTACCGAATCCTTCATTCAAGCATTTCGTGCATTTTCAGCCAGTGGAACGATACTGTCTTTGTAGTTACTATTTACTTTTACTAACATGTATTAACCCTTGGCTGCTGCCACACTTATGAACTCAACAATTAAGTACGTCAGTTGATGGTGGTTCCACGGAAACCTAGCACCCACTGCAGGCCACTAGTTGCTTGCGGTGTGTCAACTGCGCGCGTACCGACCGGGCCGTGATTCTGCGCGGGAATCGCACGCCAATAGCTATAGCGAAGGCGCTAAATTCCTGTTTTGACTTGTCGACGGCGAGACATTTATTTATTTATCCATAAATACCTACCATTACAGGCTAAACCTAATCCGGTAAGTATATTTTAACTGAAATAATATCTGTATCTTAAATACTATCACATAACATACGATAAATAGTGAGGTTCTCGTGAATTCAGCCAGAGTAACCCCGAACACATCAATACGCTCTGCCACCGCGTTGATAACTCGAATGGCTCCGGTGAGCTTCGGCGCCGGCGCCGGCTACAAATAAACGGGCATTTTGCGCCCTCGCTATAGCCATGCGACTCGCGCACACAATACGACCCCAGGCTCCGTCGTCGCATCAACTAATCAGTAATCACCGACTAACGCATAGTGACTCGTGCTCGCGATTAAACGATATCGAGTTGCGCGCGCGATCCTTGAATCACTTACATAAAAGGGATGTGCTCATTACATTTTGTCGCTTGTTTTGTTTCCGCGTATATAGTAAACTACTAAAAAAATGCTTGTGCCCGATTTCACCAACAGTTAGCTCATTACATTTTGTCGCTTGTTTTGTTTCCGCGTATATAGTAAACTACTAAAAAAATGCTTGTGCCCGATTTCACCAACAGTTAGGGGTCACTTAGCTCTATTTTTTAGAGCTGTCTAGCTACTGTTTCGGGGACCGGCGGCCTCTTAAATTTAGGGGGTCCCCTAGTAGCCTAGATGACCCTTAAACTTAGGTCAAAGCGAAACAACCGGTAGGTGGCCCCTGAAAGGAAATAATGTGTCCCTTAAAGATAGGGATTGTTGTTGTGGCTATGTTGTTGTTTGTTGGCTATTAGTCAAGCAGCAAGCTACTATACCTAGACGTGGGCTGTAAAGATTGCAGGCTGCAGGAGCACCGTGTCTTGTGCGTCCAACTCTAGTTTCTGTAAAAATGGTCAAAAATGTAACAGGCGATTAGTATTTATATTTGTATTTTATCTATTTATTTGCATCAGCGCACACACACACACACAGCATAAAACATAGAAGATACTTAGCGCTAAACAAAATAACATATAAAACGTACAGACACAGATAATTTGCACTAAGATAGATTAGTCAGGAGATTTGTTAAAAATAGCGGCACCTAATAAAGTTGTCACAGCAAATTTTCGTTCCGGAAACCGGGTGTCAACTACAGAGGTATATCCGGCATCTGTGATACTTTACTTACAAATGTTGTAGAGCTAGCTTCGACGGTTGATAATGCTACTCGTAGCACAGCGTAGCGGCTTCTCGCATACGGGGCGGCAGAGGCACAACTGCCCACTTCAGCCATTGATTCAATAGGTACTCCATTTTGCGTGACAGGGGTGCTACTCGTTTTATAGGTAATAATACTCCAATATAATTGAATGTGAGATAAGTGCTACATAGTACTAGCGTGCCTGTGTGCCCGGATGTTCTAATCTACTAACGTAGGATGGCGAGTAGGTTTTGCAATTTCGATTGGATGGATACTATCTTTATCGTAATTAACTATGTTTGCTCTGTCTTAAGATAGCTTTCAATGTTCACTATCTTATCAGTGTACACGCAGTCTTGGTATTTCGGCTTCACCGTGCTGAGTTCCCGATGCTATGTAACCGTTTCCAGTAAATAATTATAAAAGCAGTTTAATTTACCTCGAATTTGTATTTGTGGTTAAGTATTTATTCTGCATAAATGTCAAAAAGTTTTCCCTTACAAATAAAGTTCCCTACTAGCGTTGCTCAGCTGTGCTACCTATTAGAATATTTTTAACCGCACCGCAAAGGAAAATGCTATACTTTCCTGCTATAGCTAGTCCAGTGTTGGTAAACGGCGGTCAGACGGTAACACACAATGTCGTTATGTCACGGCTGTGCTGAAACATACGTTGACCCAGCTGTATCATCACTGGGCGTTGGCCTTTTGTTGATGCAGTCGACATCACGATCCCCGATATATCGCAATCACTCAACCAATTAACTACATTGAAGTTTAGAAGAAATTTGAATTCAAATTCACTCATTTGAATCTACAATAGAGAACTACGGGCAGAGTAAAGAGCTTATTACGTTACGCTGTCGGCAGGGCACGATTTGTATAGACGTCTCACTCATGATGGAACGACTAGAAAGAGACAGTGAGTCAGACAGGGCTGTTACTGTACTGTTCTTATCGTCTCTTAATTGACGATCCAAGATATCTTTACTCGATACACTAAAGATAGTACTTGTTCGAATTTATCGCACAATTTGACGATACGACCCATACTTACAATAGCCAAGTAATCACGAGTGGCTATAATATTAGACGTTGGGCACACTTCCATAGCCAATGAACGTCGATAGCCCGAATAGTAATAATTATTTAATGCTCTCATATAAAATACTCTTTGTTTACAAGTCGCCACCTCGCCCTCTTGGCATTGTTGCATAGTACCTGCTGCCGTCAACATGACGTCCGTCGATCGGTCTGTTACAGGAATTTGTATCTCTCATCATCACCTATCAGTAGCAGGGGGAAACTTTTGTAGTAGACATGAGACTCCCCCACATGAACGCGAAGGTTGACTTACGGAGGTCAAGTCATAGTATCTACGGCTGGACCCAGGCCCCTCACTGGCGTCGTGCATACTAACGTGACGTGTTTCTGACGAAGGCCACATTTGTATGTTGCTGTTTCTGGATTCCATGACACGGGGTTGTCTGCGTGTCCTGTGGTGACTATTTCAAGTGTGATATGGTTCACATTGACACCGGATTTGAAACCGAGTTCAACACTTCATTCGTTTCCGTTCATACAAGAGCGTTGACGTTGTCGCATTCGAGTATGAACTAACATTAACATATCGTAAACTATATTTACTGCGCCGGACCAATGTCATCTATTTGCACGCATAAAGAGCGGTATTCTGCAAATATTGACGTGAAGCAGGAAAAAATATCACAAATATCCACGAAGGTACGTCTATTTTCGTCTCGGAATCATAAACAACGAAGGTATTGACAAAGTTTTATCGCGAGTTAGAATTATAACCCTCCATCGTGTGAGTATGTCTGCCTGCACCCGCACAAACCCATGGGTTGACCCTGCGACATGTTAAAAGGTTTCTTAGTGCCAACTCGAGTACGTCATCACAAACCTGCCTGTGATGTATCGTTATTCAAACACTCATTTATCAGGGAACACAGTGAATGCTCTGAGATGAATGTTTATGTTGGATTCGCCTTTGATTTTGTGGAACAGAGCTCGTACAATAAACTCTTGCCCGTTAAATATTGTAGGCGTCAGTTATTTATAGTATTCTCGGCGATAATTTAGTAAGACAGTGGCTAAAATTATACCGGTCTGTAGTTGGCATGTTTTTTGTTTGAGCTGTGTGATGTCACGGGACTCCGTGAGGACCGATAAGCAGTCGTTCGCTACAATACAGGTAGTTTTGCGATGTAGAGCCGACCGATAGCTTCCATAATAAACGAGGAAATCGACATGCCCTCCAGTTGTAATGAGGCTATAGGGCACGGCCCTTCACGCGGCGTACACCACCACCCCTCAGTAGATTTCTAACGAGGAATCGTGGACAATAGTGCTTGGAGAGCGTGTTTCACGTCAGCTGACGCCGGGCGCCGCGGGGGGTGGGTGTGTCGGCGGCGGGGCGCGGTAGCACCTCGATCAATACCAGGACACGTGTTTGTGAGGGTAATTGGGCGGCAGGCCCTCAATCCACTTGTCGCTGAAAAATGAGCGGGCGCCGGAATCAGGTTACCGGCTGCCGCAAGAGCTGATCTCTGCGTATCGACCAACGACCTACTTCAGGCTCAGGCTTGGACCTCCGAGAAAATGCAATCTCTTTAAAAGCGCCATGTGGGGTAATGTTAATCTCTCAATGTTGCCCCTATAAAAATGCAAATGTTTACGTATAAGCCATAATGATTAGAGTCGCAAGCACAAGTATAATTTAGCTATTAAGCTGTTAGCAAATGGCGTCCAATTAGGTCTGATAGTGCGCCGTCGTCGTCGGGCCGCGTCCCTCGGGTCGATTGACCCGCGCGACCCTCCTCACACAACTCGACAGTTTTATTTATCCCCGCAACACTCTATCCGGTTCTTCAACGCCTTATAAAGCTCCTCTTCTTATTTATTGGCAATCCAGCAACAATGAGGCTGCCCTGCATCGATTGACCCACATCTGTGGGCTGCAATCAGCGATGCACTGGCAATCTGTGCGGTTCAGATGTCAATAGAGGAGCGTTCCATCACCGACGCAAACCCGTCCCGGCTTCATTACATATTGATTGACAGACGACAGGCGGGACTATACTAGCTTGTAATTACGTTTCAGGGGATTATGTTGCATGTTTGAGGTTAATGGTACTGTTATCTACTTACATGAGGCTTAATAGGCGTCAGCAAAGCAAGCACGGCTATTTTCAAGATGCCGAGTTAATCAGCTATGAATCTTGATAAACCTTTGCTAGTCTTACTATATTACATTTAGAGTATGTTCTTAACATACACGTGTTGTACAGGGTCGAAACGAGTTTCGCTACTGTTTACATTAGAATGATATTTCGACATGATACAACAAACTCCTGACCTATTAAAAATGATCTTGCGCCAACTTCCCGTGTTTGTTTCGGAGCTGGTGAAACCGGACAAGCATTGTTACAAAAAGACGTCCAAAGACATACGGCAAGTGAAAGGTGTCCGGTGAAACGACGCGTGCGCGCCAAATCCGCGTCTAATCCGGGATCTCGATGTAAATAGGTTAGAGCTGGTCAAGCAACCCGCCTTGTCGATCGATAGAGATACGAATTGATCGCCGACACGCGGAACACAGGAAAAACACACCAATCTGTCCATCGCAAAGCAAACCTTGAACACATCACACCGCCATTAACCCAAATGTTACTGGATTTTTGAAAATTGCATCGTGATTTTGAACTTTAACACTTTAAGATAAGTTTAAAATCCTATGAAACAAAATTACAAAAACACAATTTATTACACTTTAGGCGTCAACCGCTGATGTCATGTTTGCTTCTGATCGCTAATACCTAAATTAGGTGACACTTTCTGGGTGGAAAAACGCGCAGAATAAATTATGGAGGCCATCCGTCAGCGGCTAACCTTCCCTGTCGCATTAGTATGTAGTTTGCGCTTCGGCCGGCGATTCCGTCATTTATTGTCCCTTTTTCGGGCTCCATCGAACCATTAGTTATCCTCGTGCCGTGTCGGGCTATTATTTTTAGCCTGACTGATAGCAGCCACTATTGTTCGCTTCGCTCTTGCTGACTGACATTTTCGGACTTTATGAGCCTTGCGAATAGATAATTGCAGGTAATAGAGCGGGATGATGGATGGTTGCTTTGCTGCTCGAGTCGTTAATTCTAATCGCACTAGGTGCGCTTTCCACTCAAATATTCCTGCAAACATGCTCTGAAACCTCCCTTTTGGAGGAGTGGTTTGAAAAGGCTTAAATTTATTTCGTGCGTTTACTCAAAATGTCATATGTAGATATTGACGGAGGTGTTTAGCACGTTTGCCGAATGTCGCACAAGCCCGTGAGGTGTCCTTGGTGGGACCCCGTCGACGGTCGTCCGCGACATTTGTTATCGCCTCCAAAGCCCCGATTACATGCGGTTGCCAACCTCGATTTAGCACATTCTATGTTTTGTCATGCACGCTAATTTTCGGCTGATATCTTGCTTGGAGTTGTCAACAAGCATTCCAATTATTCATGATTTATGGATTTTATACCTACGAGTAGAATCCATTTATGTTTCAACATCAATTCGAAAACAGAAGAACCGATGATGACATGATAGTTTTCAGAACAGTTTTTCGTTGTTGATCCTCCAATGTAGATGACCGAAACCGGACACTAGAGAATAGGAGTAACGGGTCCAGTTGGTAACTCGCCAAGCTATCTATTGATCCACCCGAGCGCCGCTCGCTCCCGAGCATGATCTGCATAGCTGAGCAGCTGACCCATTGTCGTCCTAATTGTTCCGTGCTGCTAATTGTGACTCACGGACGGAATTAGTGCCATCCACTCTGCAGTAAGAGACAAAATGTCATCTCTCTGTAGCGAGTCGAATACAGGAATAGTTGCTATAACAATTAGCCAAAGCGGCCGAACGCACGGCAGGAGATAGTAATGCAGACAATAACCGCATAATAAAATATGAAAGCCGGTTCCTAGCTAGGTGTCTGGCCGGAGCCGCATCAGACTGCAAATGAGTTCGCATATTCAGCGTTGGCGCGTCGCCAGCGCGTTTGTCGCGATTTACTCGCAATACCCCGAGATAGGAGCATCGTCCGTTATCTAGCGACGACGCATTATAAAACAGCGTTCCGCTTTGATCCTGAAACTGAGCCGGATCGACGCCAGCTCCAAGGGCCATTTACGACCTTCGCGAGATGCTCGTAAACGTCCGGAATATCTGCTCATAACCCGAGCACTCACCCGCCGCATGCCTGACTATTCTCTACAACCGGTCACTTCCGCATGCATCCGCCGCGCCGAGCCAATAAGATGCGTTACATTTGGCCGCTCGTATAATTGGCACATGGCGCTCGTTTTTAATTAAATAATTAAAACCGTTGGCATCGCCTTAAGATATTATCAGCGGGGAGTGGGCGCGGCGCGGGGCTCGGCACTGTGAGCAGCAATTACGCATCGTATAAGGAATGTATTCGCAACAAACAGTCAAGCTACCTGAGCTTACGTGATCTTCAACTGACTCATACGACCTTGCCTGCTTTGCTGAGGTATCATGGATGAATAGGTTAACACGACTAATTTTTTTTTGGCGATTTACCTTATTTAGCCGCTCGCATAAACCGTTCATCTTCCATTTGATTGGGAGGTTAGATTGCAAATTGATTTATTGTGTACATTTAGTGCGGGCGAAATCAATCGAGTCCGGTTTTCTCTGAAATTCAGCAGCGAGCGTGGGCGTCTGTTTACTGTATCAGTCCTTGATTGCTCCGTCGATGGGCTTGAAGTTTAATTGTGCTATCATTTACTAAATCTACTGTTGTAATGAAGACTTTATCTGTCCATTACGTAGCTAGAACTTTATAATCGTCTATTAGGTAACCCAGACATTTCAGGGATCATAAACAACCAATTCTGCCATTAAATATTGCAATTTATCAGAATAAGTAGGAAGAAAATTACTTCATATACTAACCCATATTACATGATTAAAATGTTGTTTTGTTAGATGTACAAATCAAATAAAAAGTTTGCGCAGAGTTTTCTAATAATAGCGATGAAACAAAGGGAAAATGCTGAACCAACTAATGATCACACGTTTTATAATCGCCATGGTGACCTCATGCGCTTTAGTTTAATTTGTTGTGTTTTACCAGAGATACTATAATATTATACTAATACAGATAGATCACCTACAACAAAATATGACACCGGTTAAACTGAGATGCTACGGAAGCTTCTTTAGTTCGAGGCCACTGTCGCATGGTGCAGCACCATCGAAAAATTGTAAATACCACGAAATGGTACATCGCTCCACTGCAGCCTACGAGCACGGGTTCACAAACCGCGCTACACGGCTGTGGAATGAGCTTCCCTGCACCATCAGGGACAGTCCATCACTAAATATCTTTAAAAACCGTCTAAAGAAGCACTATCTTTCATTGTCAATTTAGATATATACTGGTATGTATTAGTGTATTCATACGATATTTATTGTTAAGCTGTATTTATGTAACTGTGTATGTAGTCTATTCCTTAGCAATAGGTTCTTATATGTACCTATGTGTAATAATAATATCTATGTATTATAGGTACCTACTAGAATAGTTTTATTGTACGCGCAATTCTTCCCCTTACCTATCATCTCCGTCTCCTACCCAACATGGTTTGCTGGAAGAAATCTCTTATTAGAGATAAGCTCGCCTTTGTACATTTTGTTTCTATGTTAAGCTATTTTTACTGTCATGTGAGTACAATAAAGAAATTACGAATTACGAAATGGCGCTAAGATATATAGGATTTATTCTAAGATTAGCGCCACCTAGAAGTATGTTAGCTGAAACCATAGCGTTTAAAGTACAAATCTTACTCCTCATGCCATCTCTTTTTTACGAAGGGTTACTAATTCTAATTTGTATGGGATGAGCACCCTGTGGTTTTACAACCGAAAAGTACTTAATGTTGGTGGCTACGGGGGCTTAGAACTAGGTACTGCCGCCACAGAGCACAGGCCTAACGATGCTACTCCTCTGTGACACGTCATTATAAGACTTCGCGACCCGAACACGGTTCAAGGAAACCATTCACATTGTATTTCAAATCTCGTTCTATCTTTGTGCCATAAAGTGACTTTGCACACATACATGAAACAATATACCGCTCGCTACATGAATGTCTGAAGACCACGGCAAGTCAGGCTCAAAGGACTAAGTTTGTTTGACTGCTTACTGAGACAAGCAGCTGTGCATCAGCATTCTCACGAGTTCACGCGTTGACCGAGCGAGCGGGGACGACGACGGTAAATATAGCGCACGCCACCTCGGAAAGGTTAAACCTCGAATTAGTCGGGCCAAAGTTAACTTGCACTTATTTTCGCTACTCGGTGTCTGATCGTTCACCCTCTCGCGTTCAGCACCTCCTCGGGACATGCAATTAGGCATGGATCGTGATTCAAAAATCGGCAGCTATGGAGCAAAGACAGTTCTTTTGTTAATGTAAAGCTATAAAGAGAGTTTAATTTATTTCCGACTAGAAAAAATGTGACTGACAGAATACACAAATGAAAAGATGATAAGGCCAATGATGATGAATCGTGAGTGCAGAGGGGTTTTGATTGTTTGATCGCTCCCTATATGGGATCCCGTTATACGCTAAGTTATATTCGTCATTAATACGACTGCAATGAATATGCAAAGAAATCGATTGACGTAAAGAAGTGTCGCATAGATTGTACTTGTGCTTGAGCCCCGGCAGTGCTCGTGGCGATCGATGGCGACCATCAAGTTAATATTTTCCCATGCAGGAACGGAATTACACTTGTATGAAACAACACTTGCACAATTTCTAGAAGCTAGCTATTTCAAGTGAGTCGTATTAGCGGCGGCGGCGACGCACTGTTTACGACAACGATATTATGGGGCAATTAAATCCCCCGCGATTCATTGTGTTTCTTACCTTTTATATTCGCCATAAATTCTACGACGAAACAGTTTCTGACGGAAATTGTATAGGAATGCTGCCTCGCCCGGAGATATCTTTATGAACTGCTACAATGAGCTTCGCAGCATCTTACACGAAACATCTGCGAACAGTATGTCGGATCATAGCTATTATAATGTTTATAGTGCTGATCGAGACGCAGATATACCGGCATTTTTATGTTATCTCATACAATAGCATTGACGTAAGAAACGAAGCGATATCTCAATTACTTCCTTGCAATGGCAGCGTTTCATTATCAATGCCGCCCAACCTTCCAATGAATGCGATTACCCTAATGCGATAAGCGAAGTCGGCAGCGTTTGCAGTTTCATTTAATGTGCTGCTTATTCAGATATGAAAGGAAACCATGGAAATGATGCACAATGTCAATAGTGTCGTGGACATTGGGTAGGTCAAATAGTATGCTCGCCATGTCTAGTGAACTATCGTTCGTTAAGTCCATATGTTCGGGTACAATAGGATCATCCACCAGCACCACCGCCATAGAAATGAGTATCTATCGAAAGGGAAGACTTGTTCACAAACATAACAAGTTACGCATTACACCATTAGTCAAACTACGCATGTTATTGTTAATCTATTGACCTTTATTTATCAATCAACCTTCTGCTTCGAGGTTTATTTGTATTTTAATGTCACCGACCTGTTATGTTAATATCTCAGTATCATCTGCAGCCCTCGACTCAAAACGTCGAAAGGTGGACAACTCACTTTAACACAAGTGGAAGTTACTTCTGCTTCTCTATACCCTCATCTCTGCCTCTGCCACCCCGTATAGAAATAGTATTTTTCTGTGGCGCAGCGTTTGCGGCTCTTCCTACCATGCGAGAGGTCCCGGGTTCGAATCCCGGCTGGGATACATAAAAAAACAGGTCTTGAATGTTTACATGTTTGGGAATCCCACGAGGCAATGTCACATACAATACTATGCCTGTATGTAAATGTTGATGTGTTATGTCTCGTGAATGACGTGTCGTTTTCTCCGTGTTGCAGGCAACGGCACGATAGACTTCCCAGAGTTCCTCACGATGATGGCGCGCAAGATGAAGGACACAGACAGCGAAGAGGAGATCCGCGAGGCGTTCCGTGTGTTCGACAAGGACGGCAACGGGTTCATCAGGTGAGCGCCGCCGCCGCCGCCGCCGCCGCTTACCCCGTGCCACGCCAAATAGAGACAGGCTGGAGTTAACAGCTTCTATTTCAAGTTTGCCTAGTACTTCAAAACTAAAGCCATACAAGCTGTTACATCATTAAAGTTTCAATTTACACTCGACCGTAGAGCCCTTGCATGCCCCACCACCCAGTCCGCACGCACCACCAACAGCAGCAGCGACACAGCGTGTGTGCCGTGCGTGTGGGCGTGTGTGCTGCTCCAGGATCGGATTGTATAGCCACGAGTGTGCATGCACCGCCGACGCCGCTTAAATCATCTGCTATAGATGTAAAGGCCATTATGATGATGATGTAGAGCCTTTTCCGGGCCGCAGTATCCTGCGATAAGCTGCGATAGGAGACGGCACCTGAAGGAGAAGTGGAGCCCTAATTGGTTCTGTCATTATGATATGATAATCATGCTCAGCCTACATCTCGACCCACTGCTCGGCTCAGGCCTCCTCTCTATAACAATAACAAACAACACTCTTGTGCCTACTCTACTCACAATCGAGCTAGATCCCGTCTACTTGATGACATTGTTAGACCAACAAGCTAAGCTACAGTCACTGAGCGACTGGGATGGCATGTGTGTATTACGGGTACTTTCGGGCGCGACTTAAGCCATTACAAACACATCCCATACCCGTGGCTCGGTGTCTTTTTCCGTGACGGGAACTGTATCTGCCCACTGGCCGTGTCGCGCTCTCCCTGGCGATAGCGCGGCACAGCGAGGGCATGCGCGGCCCCTGAGAAGTAGGGGCTGCCCACGACCGGGGAGACGCAGCCCCCGAGTTGATGCCGCGGGCATGAGGCACACAATAAGTCCTCGACCCCGCAACCTAAGTGGATCTCGCGCCCGCTGACCATACGCTCTCCCCGGGCACTCTGTCTGTATATTATTAACGTCGTGTCGCGTGCGTGTTACAGCGCGGCAGAGCTCCGCCACGTGATGACCAACCTCGGCGAGAAGCTGACGGACGAGGAAGTGGACGAGATGATCCGCGAGGCGGACATCGACGGCGACGGACAGGTCAATTACGAGGGTAAGTGGACTGTGCTGCCGCGGGGTGGGGGCAGGGAGGTTGGCGCGGCGGTAGTACCGCCCGCCGTGAGACTACAGTCTATTCGTGATAAGAATGCAGTGAAATTAAAATTTAAATCTGTCAACACACACACTCACAGGACAGGACACAACCGTCGCGTTCGAAAGTTTGCCTTGGAAGTTTGGCTTGATAATTGGAAACGATTTGATTGTTACGGGGCTTGGCTAGGCCGCCGGACAGTCATGACTCCACAGCATTCTGATCACGAATAGACTATAGTCTCCGCTGTGGGGCTTGGAACCGTAGAAAGGTTGGCGCGGCGATAGTTCCGTCGTGAGACGTGCAGTCGCAGCGCAGGGCCGTGGGGGATCGAGCCTATGATGTGAGACACCGGGGACGATTTGGGAGGTGTCAAATCAAAACCACTAAACCGAGAGCTGTCGGATTTGAGATTGTCAGCTTTTAGTGCCTTTAGTTCCTTTAGTGGTTTTGACACCTCCCAAATAGCCCTCAATGGCTCGTGGTCACAATATTGAGCACATGTAACAAGTTGGATGATGACTGGATCTGCAACATCGTTGCATACGTTGGATGTTCAACATGATGACATGAACTCGGTTCTTACTGGTTTCCAGAACCAGTTGTCATCCGTATTTCAAATTGTTTGAGTCCACATCTCTCAGAACAAAATTTGTTAACTACACTTCTGGACACATCTATTGGCCCACCTTAGAGTATAGGTTTCGATGGCCCCTACCTAAATATGATTGCTAGATTGAACAAAAACTATTGATGCAGTTTTAAACCTGATACATTTTACCATCTTTTTCGATCGTATTGTTTTAAATTTGAATTCAGAATACCACACGACATGGAGCTACGCCTAACAAGTCGGATATGCGCCTTGATGTAGGCAGTTGATTTTTTAATAAAAAACAAGTTTAATCAAATAAAGGTTTAATTTAATAACGCGTGTTGCCTCCATGGGCATCTACGACAGCTCTCATACGATGAGGCATAGAGTTTATCAACCTCTCTATGAAATTTTGAGGGATCATCTCCCATTCCTCTTCTATGGCAGTTTTCAACTCCTGCATCGTCTGGGCAACTGGCTGACGAGCCCTAACACGTCTTTTTAGTTCGTCCCACATGTGCTCAATTGGGTTCATGTCTGGGCTTCTGGCTGGCCAGTCCATTACTGTGATGTTCACATCCCGAAGATATTCCCTGACGATGCCGGCCGTATGGGCTCATGCATTATCATGCATAAAAAGGAAATTTGGGCCCACATAGTCCGCGTACGGCATCACGTGAGGTTCACTTCGGTGGGCCCGCGTTAGTTTGGGGCCATTAGCTGGCTTGTGTGGTACCAAATCGCGTTCTTTTAACCTTCTCCGAACAGTTCGAGCGGTCACAGATACTCCGTGGAAGTCGCGAAGTTGGTTTTGTATCTCAATGGAGGTAAGGTGATGATTTCTCAAGCAGGTCGTCACGATGAATCGATCCTGCCTTTCAGTTGTGACCCGAAATCGTGGCCTTCCTTGGCGACGAAATGTTTGTTGCAAAACCAAAGAGAAAATCACACTTTCAAGAATTAAATCCAATCAGACCAATAAAATCAAGTTTTCTTAGTATTCGATTGTTTGATATCAACGAACAGGCTCCAAATTGTCTTTTGTTTCTTTAAACCCTGTGTTCGAAATTCAAAAAAAGACTATTGAATGAAATCATGAATGTGCCAGGTTCAAAACTGCATAAAAACTTTTTGCTCCACCTAATATAAATTTTAGCTAGGACCAAACGAAACTGAAAATGCAAGGTGGGCCAATAGATGTGTCCAGAAGTGTATTATGCCACTTGTTGTAAAAACACAGGTATGGATTAAGGTTAGGGAAGTTAAGATAAGACCTTTTATTGACCGCGTACGAATCTAAAGTACTGAAAGTATCCTACATAAAATTGTTCTTGATGGTAGAAAATAGCTAGTAATACTTCTAAGAAATCGCTACCACCATGTCCCTTAGAGGTTAGCAATAGTAGTAAGTCCACTTTTTGAAAATTTCATTTCTGTACCTTAGAGTCTACCTCTAGTGGACTTACTATTGTCTACCTCTAAAAGTGGACTCACTATTGTCCACCTCTAAGGTACAGCATTTAAGATGTATTTAGTCATCTCGAACATCATTACATTGTATCAATATTATTGTATGATTTATGCAGATAGTCGTGGAAAACACATAATAATCATAAATTATATGATGCAGAGATATGCCGGAGATTGTTTATCACTTTGAGTAACTAGCTTCGTTCGAGGTCAAAGTTGGTATCTTTTTACGATTGAGGAGTCTGTGTTGCGCTGATATAGATCATAAGTTAAATTACTTAAGAAAATGTCGAAACAAAAGACAGTGAGCACAGTGTTGCGGATATTTAAAAGCGAAACAAAAATGGCGGATGAAAAACGTGTCTCGCTGTTGCATAAAATGTAGTTGACAGGCTAAGTTGATTGTGCCTCATTAGCGCGCTCCGCTGTGACGGAGGCCAGACGCTACACAATAGAGTCGTCACACATTTCAATGTGATCTCTGGTGATCAATACAGCCAGCACCACAGGCTCCTCGCAACACTTTAGTTAGTAAACACAACTGTGATATACCAACCACTCCATGACATGTCAAGTGATACTAAAGCAACCTTTGAGTAAACGCATGATCATTCACACTAATCAAAAGTTGACAGAACTGAAAAGCATATCGCATTCCTTTATACTTAGACGCAGGGCAAAGATTTACGCTCCCGTGTAGACCGCTGTTTATTTCACTTTGATTTACGAGAATCATTCCTCAAAACATGCCTCAAGGACAGATAAACAATCGCTTGCTATTACAACCAGCGGGAAAAAATAAACCGGATGGTTCGATTAACTTTAAAAGTAACCTGTACAGTACCTCCTTGTTTCGCTGTTATTGATCTCTGGTCGGAGATAAGCTCGCCATGTATATTCCATTATTTTTCATTTTGTCTGCGTTCCATTGTATCGTGTAATAAAGTATCCAGTAAAGTAGAATGCTAACGAGAGGCTTACGGTAATTGTCGTGTACAGTAATCGTGTCATCGCTTCCCAAGTTGAACGCTCCCCGCCCTCTGCATGTGCCCCGTCTGTTCTGCGTACCGCGGAGACTGCAGTTGGATGTGTGCCAGCCCGGCTCACGTGCCGACACATGCCCGTGTGTTCTACAACACTCACACAGCTGCACTTGTCAACACTCGACTGTTTACACGGATGTGCGATACCGTCCACCGTTCGCCATACTGCGCTTGACTTATTCACATCGCGCCACGTTTATGTGGCTCTGAGCGAGCTGTGACCTCTCTTTCTTGTATAAGGTAAGGTGAGGTGACAGCACGCCTAAAGACAGTAACTCGGCGCGACTACCCTAATGCCAGGAATATCTAGGGCGAGAAGTGGGGGTCGTACTTAGCACGGACGGAGAGTCGAATGGCATGAAGGCTGGAGGGTAGTCAGGTCTGTGCTGTGTACGATGTAACCCCATGGAAGTCGACTCGGTAACGCCACCGTCACCACTTACACTCAATAGTTAAAATACAACCAAAGGCTTGTTGACCCTTTGACTCATCATCATCATTAACATCCTATCAACGGGACTTTGAAATCTGTGTAGCATGTAACTACTACATATATTCTGAAAACAAGACTGACGTTTTTAGGTTTCGTTAGTACCCTCGCAGCTATACGTGTTGGTTGACAGACCGGGGCATTGCCGGCGTCGGCAGCAGTCGCGGACGGGGTCGGAGGCCTAACGGGCTGTATCTCTTGCAGACTTCCATGCGCTCGCGAGACTCGTATTCGGGCGCGGCGACGGGTTTCGCTAGCACTCCCACACTAGACTGCTAACTAACCATAAGAAAACACGCTGTGATCTCGAAACAATTCCTCTATTAGTGTGTAGTACAAGCCAACGGCCTACGGAGTCCGACCCTAGGTACATACCCACTGTCATCTTGTTTGCTGCTCGTTATTAACTGTTACCTTACTGGACATGTTAGACACCCTCGCACAACTCTCCTTCGCCCTTTGTCTGCGAGTTTGTCATAACATTATCTCTCTCGGCTCGTGAACTCGGCGACGACTCGCTCTGTGCCGCAACGAGACACATCGCCACAGCCTTCAGCCTTGGAGAGAGCACAGGAAACGAAATGATGTGCCATGTTCACACTAACTAATACAAACTCGCCGACAGAATCACTCACGGGGTGTGACTCTATCTGTTAGATCGGTGCATGTGTCTAATATCTGAAATACCACCTCGACAGTCCCTCCAAACTTCGAGAGGCGTAGTCCCCACGCGAGCCGTGGCTTCACTTACTGCACATAGGTTTCACATAACGAGCAGCAAATGATCACGCAGTGACATCGACTAGGCTCGAGGGCGAGCCCACAGGATCACTCACACACCAACTGTATTCGCTGCACTGGTTCACCACTCATATCGGTTGAAGTATTCTCCATTGTCATGCGGAGGGTGGTATTTCACATAATCCTTGTAGTGGCATGTGGGATCAGATGTTAGTTGTTGTTTCTGGTTGTGACACACCCGACATGCCTTGCACAATAACGAACCTTTTCGAATCATGTTTTGGAGTGATTTACGGTGCCAATGTTTATTTTAATAGCGATACTGACCTAGTGCATTTCTGTCTCTTGCTGATCCGATGTTTTAATCTGCGATGGCGGCGTTTATTAATTTTCATGCAATCTCGGGGGCGTTTCTACAACATGCCGTACCGCCAAGATAACGAGAGTACAGAAGTCGTAGCAACGCTCTCAAAGATAATATCTTTTAAATATATATTTTTAAACTACATGTCTCTTGGATACATATCGATGTGTTTATGGAGTTTTTTCGTGTTGATAACATTTTATCTTAGACTTGGTATGCGGGGTTTTTCAATAGATGTTTATGTTTAATTTTGAATTCTTGTTTACATGTTATCGTTTGTCTGCATGGGCGTTACAATTAACTCTGTTACATACAGCGGCTAATATTCTCTTGGCAACAAATTAAATATGTACCGTACTAATAGATAACTTAAAATGTGTTTAGTAAGAATGCTAATTTCAAGTTGTTGCCTAGTTACAAACAGTCCGCCTCGGTACCTGTGTAATGTAGCGCCCATGTCATAGTTGTTGTTTGTTTGTTTGTTGTACACGTACAGTGCAGTAATTGTTGTTTCTCTCTTTGCAGAATTCGTCACCATGATGACATCGAAGTGAGCCTGCGGCTAGTGTGTGTGTACAAACAGCAGAGTATTTCAATATACATTTTGTTTCATGACACACAATATTACCATCGTATTGGACCTGCATTTCTCTAGTGTTTGCGATAAATTAAATATTGTCATCGTTTCAGTTTAATTAATTATGATGTAATGTAATTGTATGATTATTGATTATGAAGCGTGCGGGGATTAGGCGGGCGGCGGCGGCGACTGGTCGCCCGACCCCGACTGATCGCACGACCGGTCGCGCGACGCCGCCGCGCCTTTTTATTTAGATTTTAAAGTATTCCGTTAATTTTACTGTGTAAGAAATTTTGAACCGTAGCGGTACAATGCGGGAACGTCTAGGTGCGCGTCGCAATGTGATGGTATAGCTCTTGGGATCGTGTCGTCGGCTCATCATTTATATTTGTGTATATTTCTAATGTTTCCGCCGAGGGGCAGCGGCGGCCGTGGCGCCCCGGGCCCCCTGGGGGCCCTCGCGAGACGAGTGCCGCCATGCAACTAACCAAACCAGCGCCCCCAAACATTTTAAATGTAATTTTTTTCAAGTATGAGATATTTATAAAGTACGTGCGATAAAAGTTGAAAAAATCCTAAAAAAATAAACAAAGCCTATTAGTGTCGCGCAGTCGGTGGCGGGCGCGGGTTTGTGGTGACGTCACACGTCGTCGTCGCCTGTGTGCGTGCCCGCAGTGACGTCACGCACGCGCCCGCAGCGCAGCGCCTACTCTATAGGTAGTGACTATACTAGCTCTGTACGCCCACTCTGTACATTAATGATCATAATAAATGTTTAAATTTAACTAACTCAGTAAACGAATGATTAGAATAATATCGGTAACTGCATTTGTATCTGTAAATGGCTCGATAAATATTACCTATATTTCTATTGTTGGTGAAACTTGTTCTATCGAAACGGGAAGTATTCCGCGCTGTTAGTCTCTACCACACTCGACTCATTCTGTTATTAAATTATACAAAAGACATACTGAAAATAAATGTTTCTTCATTTTTAGGTCAATAAGTATCAGTGTTTCATTTACCTTGTTTTTGTTTTGTGTTTGTGGTTACGTTATTTGTTCATTCCACTGGTTCGCTGTGCTGTGATCCACACTCACCATCAGTCCTCATTGTCTTCAAACTGGTCATCACAACACATCAGAAGTAGTCATCTCTATCGTACCGGTATCAGCAATAGAATAATTATAATACAAACCTTGACTACTTACTTAATTAGTAATAATTTCCTAACTCTCCGCAATCTATCGAAGAAATAAAACCGAATATCAAACATTGAGACCTCTATTTTATTTATCTGATGCCTGCCTGAGTAGGATTTCTTTAGGTACCCTACTCTGAATATCTGTCTCTATGTCCGTAGAGATGTTATGCACATGATATTGAAACAAAGAAGATGATGACTGGTAAATTCTCGCTAGATCCCTTGGGGGAATAGGTATGCCTTTCCAATGTTAAAGAGCTTCCTCCACAGGGTGAAGCGCCAAGTAGGGAGGAAGGGTCATGAAAATAGAACGGCGGCGGGCCCAATAACGCGTAGGGGCCCGAAATGCCGTATTAGGCTGCCAGTCCGAACAAAATTGGCGACCGACCTTGGAGTGGAAGGCTTCATTGAATAAGCCCCATGATAAGCGCCACCAACAATGGACGAAGGGGTAAAGTGTAAAAGCATTTGGTCCTATCAAAAGGCACGCGAGTAAGTACCTATATTAGAAAGATAATTAAGGATAGAAGGGAATTGGTTGGAGGAGACACTATGTCACGTGGTCTCTCGAGATCTACAACACCTTCGTTCGCAGTAGACCAAGGTTTCAGAGAGGCGAGCGTCTTGACTACAATCCAAGAGCTCTCGCTTGTCTGTTGACCAACTGGCCAAAGGCATTTTTAGGGTTCCGTACCTACCTACCCGACCGAAGTCCCAAACGGTGGTCCCTCTGGGCCTCGTTCAGCGGACTCTGTCGCACGAGCCGTAGCTATTAGAAAGTTGTCATTTTCACAGAACGTGTATAACTGCTTGCCGCTATATAGCAACAATTATGAGAAAATAAGGGGGTGTTACATGAACAGCTGTCCAACGATGTTTTGGGCGCGGTTACAGGTACGAAGGCTGTACCTGACATTTTTTATATAGCAAAATTAAGAGACGAAGATTGAAGATATTCTTGTAATAACTGTCAGGCACTTGTTTCCATAGATAGATACCAATTACCTTGTTTTTTGCACGATATGGTGCGGAACCCTTCGTGTGAGAGTGAGACTCGCACTTGACCGATTATTCAAAGACTACCTTTAAAACTCCATGGTCTAGTGGGTTTACGCTTGCTTCTCATGCAGGTTCAAATCCGGGTGCTGACCATTGTACAAATGAGATGAGTAATTCGGGAGGTTCTAACGGACAACGGTGATGGAAAACATCGTGAGGAAACCTTCATTTCTCCATAGCTGCGGCGCGGCGATGAGCTAGCCCCCTGCCATACAAAATGGAGTAATGAAGAACTGGCTCTAAAAGTGAGCACAATTGTGCCTCTGCAACCCCGTAAGTCATGCGTGACTCTATGTTATGTGTTAAGTGTTATGTTACCTTTAGGCAGTTGTAGTAATCGGCATCTCTCTAGGCCCGTGTTGTTGCTCTTTGCTCGAAGGCGGATAATATTAGAGCAGTTAGTAGCAGTGCTGCAGCAGTCTTCGGTCGGTATTATCAACAGTTTGACAAGCCAGAGGCCAAGTGGCGCGTGCGACGACGTGGAATGGGCAAGGCATGGGGAACTGCGCGAGAGCAATCAAAAGTTCGAGCAGCCACTCCAGTGTATGCCTCGCGAGTTGCCGACTATTTGACCATAATATGAGTGCGACTGCTGGCTGGAGCGGATGAAGCTGTCTGATGATTACTACCAACCACCACCACTGGATAATAATGGAAAGATCGTGATATACATTACGACAAGGATGCTTGCCAGTTAGGCCGACTTTGAAAAGGGGCGTGAAGGAAGACGAAAATATTTAGAATGTTAATTGAATTGAGTAGGTAGCTAGACAGGATGCTCCCATATTAGAACATCTGATGCTGACTGTAGACCCAGGGACGGAAAGGAAACTTCATTACTGGAGTGAAGTTTACTATACTGTAAGTAAGTACTACTACCTACATACATACCTACCTACCTCTATTTCATTTACTACACAAAGTTGCTATTACTAGTAATGCCATCTTTGCATAGCGCTAGGGAACTACAACAAACAAGATTTCATGAATGCGTCTGACTGAATCCGATTTTTGTGAACGACTCTTTTAATGATGACAGTTCTTTTTACGCAATAGGCTTGTGGCCTGTCAAGTCAAGATGATACAGGAAATAACAACAGAATGACGTCATGTAAAAGTGCCATCAAATGCGGTCTTTTTTTTGCACAAAATTGACTTTATAAAATTATATCTGCTGGAAATATACAATTCTGAGAATGTCAAGCCATTTTGTACATGCTTCAACATAAGACTTATTCATATATTCATATTCTTTATTGCACAGTAACTTAATAATAAAAATTAAATAACAAATAGTGCGCAAAGGCGAGCTTATCTCTTAAGAGAGATTTCTACCAGCAAAAATAGGCAGGACAGGAAAGCTGGTGCTGAGAGGATAGTCCTAGTGAACAAAGATAAAAATAAACTGGATAAAACTACATAAACTTGCTATAGGTACCTATCTACAACCTAAAACAAAGATAATAAAATAATAAATTAATTAATTGACCGAGCGAGCGAAGCGTCTCCGTTTCAGGTTTGGGCAAAAATGCTTTCGTATGTCCGGTTGTTCTCCTCTACAGGTCGCATTTATGAACCGATTCTCGTGAAATTTTGTGAGCAGGTTGGAAAAATAAATAGAATTTTTTACTCGAGCCAGTTTTTTGATTTTTTTCAAAATGGCGGAGATAAAATCGCTACAACCCAAACGGCTCGATGGATATTAACAAATGAGGTGTCGTTGGATTCGTAAAGACCATGAGAAAGAAACAGATGAGCGAGCGAAGCGAGCGAAGCGTCTCCGTTTCAGGTTTGGGCAAAAATGCTTTTGTATGTCCGGTTGTTCTCCTCTACAGGTCGCATTTATGAACCGATTCTCGTGAAATTTTGTGAGCAGGTTGAAAAAATAAATAGAATTTTTTACTCGAGCCAGTTTTTTGATTTTTTTCAAAATGGCGGAGATATGGGGTTTTAAAATGTAAAAAAATCGCTACAACCCAAACGGCTCGATGGATATTAACAAATGAGGTGTCGTTGGATTTGTAAAGACTATGAGAGTGAAACAGATTATATAATTTTAGTAAAAAGTCAATAGGTTGTATAAAAGATCGCGAAATGTAGTTTACAAAGTTATTGGTGCGGCTACTTTCATACTGCATGTACGTAACCAGGTACATTCATAAGTTTGTATGTGTTATTGAAAGAAAATTATTTGGGTTATTTTTTTTATGTGTGTTAGCAGTTCAGCTTTCCCACCGACATACTCGCGAGGTCTACAGCTCACAGAGCCACTAGTAAATAGTATAAATAAGAACTACTTAGCATGCATACATACACATACATAGGTATATAGATACTATTAATAATAATACCAACCTATTAAGACTTGTTCCTAGATTTATTGGAATACCGTGGCCACAAGCCTATTGGCAAATTAGTCTTGCTTGGCAAAAAAAAAGAAATACGCGTGTAGCACCGTACACGTGTTAGAAGTAAAACTTCTGTAGCTAGATCATTAAGTGGTACCTATACTATACACCTATACCTACCTATACTAAAAGAGATTTAAATTTCCAATTTTGAGATCCAATCTCTGCTTCAAGTTACTTTTAAGTTTCAGACGTCCGATTATTTGAAATTATTTTATACTTGTACTTACTTTTAATACGTTATGTCATTTATTTCCCACCATTCCTTATCTACAATTTGTCGCGCTCGTGGTGATATACTTATTCAATAGTGTCACTACTATTTGCATCTCGCTCAGATTATATACCATCTGACGTCACGTCTTTAAGCCGTCTCGCTCAAATGTATGCATTGCTTTGCTTGTCTCTGTGCCCAGTCCCTTTATTTAATTGATCGAGTACGTATTTTCAACTATTCCAAGTTAATGTGTACCTGCGGGGCTACCATAAGGCTTGCCACTCACCTCAGTCGCGCAGATAAATGACAAAGAAGATGGCTAAATCAATATATGGACGACTGCCCCAGACATGTACAAAGACTTCTCAACAGCCAATAGCATTTAAATATTCATTCATAAATTTAATTTACTGCGTCTGTATTTAGTTTGTAGAACTTGAAGATTTTTTTTTATTAAATATAGGTAAATAAGAGTTGTTACTCAATACTCCGTGATTCCAATATGATTCCGTGACCTTTGCCGTCGCTAGAAATAAGCACCATTTTGCAATAACATGCAACATAACGCCATCTAGCCACTCCTCTGGAAACCTCCTGTTTTCAACAGTTTTGCTAGTTGGCAATTATGTTGCATGTTATTTTTAACGATGGCAAAAGTCACTAATCAATGGCGGAATCATAGAGTATGAAGTGACAACTCATAATTATTTAATCATTTCCTTCAAGTTCTACAAACTAACTAAAGACGCAGTAATTTATGAGAGAATATTTAAATGCTATTAATTGGCTGTTGAGAAGTCTTTGTACATGTCTGGGGCAGTCATTTTGCCAAATTGCCAACTCCTTTCGCGTCTCAATGATGTTTCTCCATAAAATAGCGCGCATTCATTATGATATGACATTAAATTGTGACAAAATGCGTGGTTGGGGTGACTGGCGTGCCTTATGCTACCCCCGCTAACCTATACATACCTACTTTGCTAGGATTTTTTAGGGTTACTTCATCGCGAAGCGATGACGTAACTCTTATTTAATTTTATTCTTGACATTTCCTTAGTCCGCCATACGACATACCTCGATTTTTATATTTTACTTCAACATTATTGACTGGCATGAAGCATTAACTTTAAAATTACAAAAGCTTATTAAAATCAAAATCGTATAATTTCAACAGTTATAACAACAATTCAACTTTAAAATATGTATTACAAAAATTACATACAAACAAATAAGCGAAACAATAAGCCATTAAACTTATGGCTCTGTAAACTGTAGACCTCGCTTTGGCCGTTTACTACAGATAAACATTAAATAGGTAGGTATAACACGTACTTAGTAGCTAAACGGCTAATTTGTGACTTGAACTGCACTATATAATAAAAAGTGGCTTTAGAACAGTTCTAGGTACCTACTTATTGTTTTCAAGAAGTCTTAGCCCTCGGCATGCCTGGTTGGGTCTGACAGACCCACCGCATCAGTTAAACCGTTATAATTCATTGTAATTTGAATTTCGCGCGTAACTGCTCTCAGTAGCTGACCGTAGTGAACTAACTGACGCCCTCCGCCCGCTACCTTAGTCCGGGGCGCGCCCCAGTAGTGATAGGACTTGTGTAAAGTGCGCTCGGGTCTCGCAGACCCCACCAGGCATACGGCGTGACGTTTTAATGTAAGTATTTTTTTGCTGCTATTAGTGGTTTTGTGTCTAATTTCTTAAAAATAAACGTTATATTTTAACTGGGAACTAATTTTTTATATAATACGCTAGATTTGGATTGTTACAGTTTGTTATATTAAAGTTTTTTTACGAATTTGATGGGTTTTATTCATGAAGGTTGTATTCTTTCTACAGATCTCCGCAAACGAATTGCCGACCGTATTGGTCTCGAAGAAGGTCCACCGGTAAAAAAAACAGCTCCAGGTGTAAGGCGTAGATGTCACGTTTGTCCATCAAAGAAAGACCGCAAAGACAATACATCTGTGAGATGTGCAAGAGCCCCGTGTGCCTAGATCATGCAATTTTCCAGTGCGAAAATTGCTTCAAAAACAAAGCTCTTGAAACGGCCTAAAAATAGGCCATTGTACACTAAATAAACACTTGACAATTACAGGTGCAACCGACAGCCCCCTATGCAGGGGTTGCATGGAAGTGGAGGAGACGGTCGAGCACATGTTGCTGGCATGTCCATCCACAATTGAAACTAGGATGGCGATTCTGGGAGAAGCATCATCGACCCGGGAGCTCCTTGAACATCCAGGCCTCCTACTCCAACTTGTGGAGGAGTTGGGTTGGCTGAGATAAGAGAGTGGGAGAAGGGGACATGCACAAAGACATGTGGGCCACGTGCAGGCACTTCAGCCCCCTTACAGAAGAATAGAAGAACAGAAGCTCTTGAAAATGATGTCGGAAATGAAGAAGAGTAAATATTTTAGCTTACAATATAAGATAACATATGTGCCTAATGATCCCCAAAGTCTGATTGAGATCTCTTTCGTTTTAGTTGATTTTGCATGTTTATAAACATAAGAGGTTTAATTTTACGTTAAAAAAAGAGGTAAAAGTTTTATTAAAAATTCTATTAAAAATATTGTTGAATCCAACACGTATTTTATTTAAAATCCTAATAGACATGTTTAATTTAATTATAAAATCATAAATTATACTAATTGATACCAATTTCTAGGAGAAAAATATATTTAAAATTTAGGGTCTCACAGACCCACCAGGCACGCCATGTAACTTTTTTCCACCAGGCATGCCGAGGGTTAATGCAGCCATCCATCACATCGGAATTTGCTTGAAAACTAAATATCACATTTTGGATGATTCTAAGTGACTTTATGCGATTACTAGCTGCCCGTTGCGCGACTACGCAGCGCGTTTTAGGTACCTATTCCATAGTTACCGGCCACAAAACGATTCGTTCATCATTTTAGAAATCCATATCGACCCGTATGTGACATGTGTATGGATGGGAAGAGGTATTTGATAGTGCTCAACGGGGCTTCAATATAGTTTCCCACTGGTTACAACAAAATATCTTGACCCTTAACTCAGAGAAAACCAAATATCTGAGTTTCTCCATCATTAACTCTACGCAGCCGAATAGCGAAAGTAAATTATTTGCTCACACTTGCGATAATCCTGGCCTGAATTCGTGCATGTGTAGGGTTCTGGAAAGGACACAAACAATCAAATATTTGGGTATTACTCTCGATAATAATTTGAAATTTCAGCATCACGTCCAAGCTCTTAGTTCTAAAATTAGAAAATTAATATATGTTTTTAAGAGACTCAGACATGTAGCTGAGTCATCGATTATGAAACGTATTTACGTGGCTCTTGCTGAATCCCTGTTACGTTACTGTATCACTAGTTGGGGTGGTGCGCATAAGACAACTCTCTTACGTGTAGAGAGGGCTCAGCGTGCAGTATTGAAGGTCTGCACATTTAAACCTTTCCTCTTTCCTACTACTGAACTTTACAATTTTTGTGACGTCCTTACTGTTAGACAAATATATATACAGAGTATTATACTTAAACAGCACTGTAAAGTCCTGCCTAGTGAGACAGCAGTAACAACAAAACGGAGAAATGACAAAGTATGCCAAACTGTAAAAGTGCGTACTAGCTTTATGCAAAGATTTTTCAAATTCCTTGGTCCTCATCTCTACAACAAAATCAGCATACTCAGTGAAATTTACACAAAGACATTATTTGAAAATAAGAAAACTATATACAAGTGGCTGAGATCCCTAACGTACGATGAAACGGAAAACATCTTAATTGTTTCATCATAGTACACAATACAATAATAAATGAATAAATAATAATAAAAATAGTAATAATAAGTAAACCCTTGTAATTAACAATAATAAATAAAATTCAATGTACAATAAATAATTTATAATCATCAACACATCCATTCACTACTCACTCAAACATTACACCTCCATCTCTATTACACACCACACACAACTTCAATCTTCAATGTTAATTTCAATAATTTTCTTAAGTTAATAATTGTCATATTTTAATTTATCATTGATGCAACAATTCGGAAATTATTTAGACTGTTAGATATTGTGTCATTTACTGGTGGGAAGTATCTACTCATCCTATGCCACAGGGCTTGCCCTTTTTTAGGGAGTAGAGATCATCCCTTGTTCTTTACAATGTAAATAACAAGTTTAAATGTATATTTTTTCTGAATAAATTATTATTTCATTTTTTTTTCATTGATGAAACTCTTTTCTTACAAACTGTATGGATCGCATCGCACAGCTGTCAAACATAAGTTCCGGTTCCAACAAAGAGGTTGAACGAAGTAGTTTTTGGTCACGTCACTGGTTTTGTTTGCCAGTGTTTGCCCCAGCCAGCGGCGGCGGCGCCATCTTGGCCATACCGGAAATCAAGAACTCGTGGAAGAATGCTTAAAATAATTTTTATTTGTTAACGTTTCATCAGGTTTTTCTCTCACTAATTAACATTCTTTATTGTACGAATGTATTATTATCTTATCTGATTAGTTAAAAACCGTATTGAAAATAGTTGCGGTTTTAAAAGTCTTCAGCCGACCCTGACGTCACCGATTCCAATTTCCGTTACATTTCTTAGCCACTCGTGATAGCACCCGGCTAGTAGCAAGTGAAAAGCAAATATATGAATAACCCACAGTTGAGAGGTTAAATAAATTTTACCCCCGTGCCCCAAGAAGTTTTACTTCAAAAATTAGGGATATATTAATATCTACAGGCCGGTGTTTTTCTTTCTATATCTACAGTAAAATACTGAGAACTGAATAAGAGTAAAATGAAATAACAGATAAAATAAAGAATTTACGATCCACTGGCATTTCATATCATACCTACGCCTACGACGCATGACATCGTGTAACGAAACGTGAGTGTTGTCATCATCTGTCAAAATTACGAGTGTCTTCATCGTCTCTCGTCGGGTTTCCTTTCGAATTGGGAGGAAAATCGTGATGTTCGAGTGAACCAGTTCATCACCAGCTCGGATCGATGGTTTGAAGCGACCCCTGAGCACTGGAGGGCAAAAGATGACGTCAAAAAGCAAGAACTCCGTCAGGAACTATGAGACAGAAATAGAGAAGTGTCGGGAAGAGTCTAAGTGGAAAAAGGCAGTGGAATTGGCTCAGCAACTGAAGTCCAGGTCTCCTCAGCATGGTAAATGTCGTCTCCGTACTCTTAGCTCCCCAAATAGTTCACGTTTAAGTGGATTTGAAAACAAACGCGCTCAAGGTTTTCTTATCGCCGAGGGCTTAGTAATAATATCCTGTTGCTATATTTGATCTAGAAATGATATTTACTGTAGCAGCTGTTATACAATGACAGACAATGGAACTATAATTATCGCAAATCGCAAGTGGGTACTTGTGATTGATGGATGACAGGGCATTTTGATTTTCTCTTGCAGTTTTATGTCATTGACATGCATTAGTCACCACAAAATGTATACCAAAGAAGGTCAAATTTACACCTTTTATTGTGAACCAATACATTTAGCCTGTTTTTCATAAATATTAATTCTGTTACAGAAAGCCTAACACATTTCCTAATCGGTGAAGGCAAGTTGGAAGCCTATCTTGATGAATGGCCTCCAATAAAAGATAATGCAGAACGCGCTCAACGGGAACTCTCTGAAGCCCGAGGATACCTCACCCTCGCCACCGATGAGGCAGGGAAGAAGGCAGGAGTGGCGTTGGACGCTCATCTGCTACTCGGCAAACTGAACTATGCATGTGGATCATATGAGGATGCGTTAAAGAATTACAAACAAGCTGAACTAAGCACTTTGACTGAGAAGGAATTGCCAATGTAAGTGTCTTTTGAGTCATTAAAGTCTTCACAAAATAAAAGGCCCGTTTTGACAGTTCACGCCCATGAAGTTTTAACCCCTAATGTACAAGCAAAGCATACAAGTTGCAACATTACTTATGAGTTAGGGGTTAAAACTTCATGGGTGTGAACTGTCAAAATGGGCCTTTTATTTTGTGAAGACGTTAAGTTTTGGATATCATGCTTCAAGACTAGACAAGACTAGATTGTCTGATCTTTATTTGGTATCTTATTAATTTAAAAAGAAACTGGCATCATCATCATCCTCAGGCCACATCAACCCACTGCTGGGCATAGGTCTCTTCTCTATAGCGCCAATCTCCCTGGTCCTCTGCCAAAAACCGGCAACTAAAGTTTTTTTCATTATTTTCTATATTTTCTTACAAGTGTATTAGAAGTACTGGGTATTTGATCATATCTGTAATCTTGGATTAATCTTCTATTATATCTGTAATCTTGGATTAATCTTCTATTGTTCTATTATAAGTTGACTAGGTACCTAGTATGATATCATAATATATTCATAACATGTTTGCAAGCATAATAATGTAATTACATGCTAATTCGATCTCTAGCAAAACTGACTAACCATGAGTATTGCAGTTATTGATTTTTGCTTTTCGACCTTGTGGCTAAATATAGATTCCTATGCTATGATAAATCAAATAGATCAATTAAAGCCTACTTTTGTGTGTAAATTTTGTAAATATGGTTAGATCAGTAATGACTCAAACCAATAAATCAAAAGTTTTTTATTATACCATTTTGTATTGAAATCCTCAGTCGCAGCCTCCGCATAGTGGCGGAGTCATATGCCATCAAGGGTCTATGTCTAGAGGAGAGCGGAGTGGACGGAGCCACCAGTCGGTACAAGCAGGCCGAGCGGGAGGCGGAGATGGTAAGTGAAACTGTCTGTCAGAGTAACTTCACACATACTGGGGGCTATTTGGAAGGAAAATAAACTAAACTAAAAAGCCTCTAAACTTGCCCCCATTGTTCAATGAACTTATTTCTACTGTGTTTATGGTCTACATTAAAAAAAAACTGGTCTTACGAAACGTGTCTAGGAGTGCTTTCACATTTGAGCGTTTTCGTCGCGCGACTGCAGCGCTGCAAGCGGACCCCTTCTCATTACAGCGTTTGTAGCGCGAATTTGTCCCGAAGCTGTCGCCAGCGTCTACGTAACTTCATGGTAGCTCTTATCCCGGTGTAACAGTGTCTGGTGTCCCCATCAGGTGCGCAGCTTCTCCCTCGCATCCGACCTGACGCTGCTCTACCTGCAGCGCGGGGGCGGCGGCGCGCGCGCCGGGCCCACGCTCGAGGCCGCGCTGCCGAGAGCCGCCGCGCTGCATCTGAGAGCCGGCCGCGCGCACCAGGCCGCTGACAGGTCAGTACTCGGGATTCTTGCCAGATGTCACCAACAGGGTACACTGAACTCTTTTTCTTGGCTGTCTAGCGATTGTTTCCTTGCTGTTAAGATGGCCGTCGCCGCTGGCAGGCTTGAGCGGCTTTTACAGGCGAGATGTTGAAGCGGTCGCCTTGACCGCTATCCGCGCTGTTTGTGCTGAAGCGAAGTCGTCGGCACAATCTAACTATCCCAACATTTTATTCGTTGTGTCAATCCATAGAGACTGATATTGAATCACGAACCAAATACTGAAAAGTTGAATTAGAAAACTGCGCCAAATCTGAATTCCTTTGTGTATTTTAATTTCGTACGCGGTTATTAGTTACTGTATTCATAATTACTCCTTTTCTCATAGAGGGTGATGAAAAGTAGAGTGTTCACCTCAGGAGTAAAAACTATTTTTGGCTCTAGTGATGTTCTTTAAAACCCTCGGTCGCTCAGGATTCAAAAAATACTCTCGCCCTAAAATTAGTTCTTTCCTTGTTAAATAATCTTCTATTTTGTCGCAGGTACCGCGAGATGCTGATGGCCGTCGAGTGTCAGTGGACGCAGTCGCTGCGCATCACCGTCGCGCGGCAGCTGGCCGAGCTACTGCTGAGGGCGGCCGGCGGACAGGTCACTGATCGATCACTTTACTTATTAGCCTTTTTATATTGCGCGAACTGGCCAAACTTATATTTTGGGTACAACATTTTCTGGGCTCGTATGTAACATGCATTCGCTAACTTATCCACGACGCTAAAAAAAAGAATGGGATACTTTGGTCACGTGACACTTTGCGTGAAATATTTTCTCAGCTTCGTAGCGGGTGATTGATAAGATATTGCGCGATGTAGGAATGTATGAAAACTTCAAACCACCCAGTGGCGACATCTGCTGGCGATGTCTGTCAACCACAACATTTCAACCAAGTTTTCCCTATATTGCTGCGAAACACAGAGTGATACGATTGTGGTGGACCCCGCAGACATACAAGCCGCCGGAGCCGTGCATAGTGACGTCAGCGCAGGGCACGCTGACGCGGCGGCGCGGCGACCACTCCGCGGAGGGGCCGTGGAAGCCCAACAAGTATACTGCGATGAACCAGGTCAGGCAACTCCGCGTATTATATCCTCTGCACAAACCTCCTCGATATTTCGACCATGGAGATGAATTCGATAGTGCGAGTATTGCCCCCCGTATCCCATACAAAACCCTGCTCAAATCATATATCAATAAATAGTGATGGGTTCAAGAATGATTAAGATCATTCTAATGTCTCAATATAGAATGATATTGATAGAACTGATAAGAGAGCTAGTAGTGCTAGTGCATTTAGCTTGTTCAAACTGAAGTGACGCGCCCCCTCCTTTGTTTGCGAATAATAATTAAGAAAAATTAAGCATTTGCCTCTGATTTCCTGCCTTTGAAATTGCCTGTTGATGTACTTACCCATGTTTTCTTCAGAATAAACGTATGTCTATGTCTAAGTGTGTTTATGTTGTTCCAGTTCGTCCCCCAAAACCCGTACGAGGAGGTATTCCTGGTGGTGCTGGTGGGCGAGGCTCTCGCGGCGCGCGACGCGGTCCTCTCGCAGAGCGCGGAGTTCGAAGCCGCGCGCGCGCACTCGCTGGCACACGCGCGGCTACTGGCTGACTTGCTGGCGCCGATCGCCACTAGGTGGCGCCAGCACGCGCTGCTGCTCGAGGTATGTGGGTAGACTCTAGCGACATCTGTTGAGAAGACTGTAATCATTTATTTTTTATAAGTACGCATCAAAATAAAAATGTTTGAAGCCAGTTGTAGGTTTACCATGTCGTTGGTAAAACCGAATTCTTAACGTCATCTGTTGCTTATCGCAGACAAAACTCTTGCGTGATGTAGACTCGTTCGGAATCGCGCTCTCCCCGCTACCAGCGCCATCTGTCGCTTCAAGTTGTAACTCCCTCCCGCAGTCGCTGGAGCGCGCGATGAAGTTCTCGTTCGGCTGCGCGCACGTGTGGCGACAGAGGGCGCTCGCCACCGCCGCCGCCGCGCCCGCCGCCGCCGCCGACGATGATACCACCGGTACGTTGCACGCACGCACACTTACTATACTGGACAAATAAACTATCATGCTGATTGCAGGATGTGCAGATCTATTTGAGTAGCTTTTTTGTTCACATATTCAGCTTGGCAAGAAATGCTTGAAATTAAATGATGGCAACATTTGCAGACTACTGCGTGCTTTCTTTAATGACATATTTGGTATGTCAATCAAAACACGCAGTAGTGCACTGATATGTCACATATGATGCCATTATTTTTTTCTATGATGTACGCGTTGCTGACAATGACATTTATTAGTACAAATGCCATTAATCAGTTTACAGTAAATAAAAATTGATTCTAAAATAAGGATAAGGCATAGTTAAACCAAGTATTATAATCCACGAGTTCATGATGACGTCACCTGAGATAGGTGGGAAGAAGGTGGTCGAACCTTTTTGGTTTTACTTTAGGATATTTGCCGGGCAATTATAAGATGACCGACTCCCTCGGGAGTAGAGTAAAAGGGCTGAATGCGCGCAGATACTAAACTATTTTATTATTAGAAATACTGTTCACGTCATACAGCGAAAACTGAACGCAGTAGACGTGACGTCACATTCAGATGTGACGCGGGGCGCGTCGTCAATTTTCTCACCACATTGCGTCCGGAGACTCGACCAGAGCAGCCACGCGCGCGTCGGCTCTCGAGTTCCCGCGTATCGCAAACGTTACGAAACACACGTGTCTTCCATCAGCTCGAGAAGCCCATCAGCACATTTATCGCGCAACCCAAATAAAGCTAGCTAGCCCCGTCGCGTTCGCGAGTGAAATAAAGTGCACGCTTCCACCACAAACATTCAGCCCATATTTCCTGCTCATCGCCACGAGGCCAGGACCCAAGCGAGGGTCCGCCCGTGACCTACTCATCATCCAGCCCAGCTACCAGCCGACGACGATTGTCACGCGGGAGCGCCGCTCAAGAAGCTACCAGGTATTTCATCGACATTCCTAACCTCCCATTGACTTACATATACGCGGGAACTCGAGAGCCGACGCGCGCGTGACTGCTCTGGTCGAGTATCCGGACGCAATGTGGTGAGAAAATTGACGACGCGCCCCGCGTCTCATCTGAATGTGACGTCACGTCTACTGCGTTCAGTTTTCGCTGTATGGCGTGAACAAATACTAGCTTAAATACTACTCACTCACTACAGATTACGTGATTATATAAAAATACCTTATCTGCGCCGATCGACATGACCAATCTAAACAATCTAAACGATGCGTGAATATATGTCAAACAATGTCGATCCGGCACAGTATTTTTAAATGAACCTGTTCGAAGGTTAAAGAACCGTGTTGTCGTGTTTGGTTGTTGAGAGAAGCCGTTTTATGCAATAAATGTTTAGACAAGACAAAGTAAAACAACAATATTAAACGCAAAGTAGCAATTTCATCGATTATACTTTAGTTGAAGCGTTTCATCAATGAATTGTATACAACTTCAGTGATGCCTAAATGTTTCAGTTCGCTACGAAACCGTTTGTACGAAAAGGGACCTACCCGCAGAGATCGCAGGTTTTATTTTTGTTTAGTCTGCTACTTTACTTGCATTCAAACTCCGGATGCACAGCCAACTCAATGTTTATCTGTCAAAGTCGTGCTGTCTCTGTCTTTCGCTCAAGAAACGACAGAGTCAGTAAGATATTTAAGGCACTGTATTTGAGTATGAGTCTGTGCATTTGGCCGTAACTGTCTCGCTCAACCAGTATATAAATCTTCTGTGATTCCGCGCACTGTTTTCGAGGTTTGCTATTCCTATAAACCTTAAACTAAACCAGCTAGTGTTGATTTGATCTGAAACTAACCTTTATAATCGCCTGTACTGTAACTCTAGTGAACCTGCAGTCACTATGTATGATCTATCCAAAGGCATGGTCTAGAAAGTTTCGTCTGATGTCATAAAAAATATCATCAATGCTCCCCAATGCTAACCTTTCTACCGAGTAATCGATTCTAATTGCCTATGTTTTACCAATGTCTAAACACGCCTTCGCATTTTAATCGGCTACTGTACTTCTGCCACTTCATATTGGAACGACGTGATGCTTTGTTTTGCGAATGGCACTTCTCTTCTAAATCAGCAGATAAAGGGCTCCACTCACGATGCAATCTGACTTGCAGTTTGTTGCAACAGATTGCAGGTAGGTAGATTGCATCGTGAGCAGGCAGGTTGCAGATTGCATGCAACAAGTTGCATCGTGAGTAGATCCCTTAAGGCGTACTTATGCTGAGATCAGGCGACGCAGCCTTATGTGCCCTACCTTGCAAAATCTGATCTCATCTGGAGCCATGTGTCGACTAGGCGCTTATGACGTGCGCGCAATGGATGGCTGTTTTTATTGTCGTAAAATCTATACGAGGATATAGCTGTTCCGTTCCGTTTTCACGATACTGATGTCCACAATGCGAAAATAAAATCAGCGATACATTCCGCACGCGCCAGGAGCGCTGTCTATACATAGCTTAATAGTTGTCGTTGTGTGTGTCAGGCACGGAGGTGAGCTCAGCCGGCGTGAAGGCGCGCGCCGTGATGTCGCACGCCAAGCTGCTGTGTGCGGACGACGCGCCGCTGCGACTCGTTGGCGCCAGCACCTGCTACAACACCGGCGAGGTAAGGATTTAATACTACTATCGACATCTAGGTAGTTACATAAGAACTACTTCGACGTACGATGCAATGTAGGGCGATTGACACCACGAAATGTGTAACGTACTTAATAATTATTTTCAGGCTGGCCTTCTGGCCCTGCACTAGGATAAAGTGTATGAATCAAAGCGAAGTTACAAACAAGTAAACATACATCCAAGCGAAGTTACAAACAAGTAATAATAACACTACTTCTCGAACAAAACTAATGTTATTATTAAACTTTTTTTCCATAACGATACGGTTCTACTTTTTTGGGAAAGGCAAGGGTCTTGAAACCGTACAGCCGAGGTGTTTGATAGTCTGAATCGTTGGAAACGTTTTTTTTGTAACTTTAGTTGACAACCAAACAGCCACTCAGTGTTTGATTAGGTACTTGGAGGCAGGAAGATTTCAACAAAGAGGTTCATTGATCTGAGGTTTGATACTGTGGCCCTATTGTTCTGAGCTGTGGTCCATGCTCCGCGCATGCGCTGTGATATGCTGTGTTTTGGCGACAACAATACGTCAACCGCGTCAACGTGACGTGACAACGTTTTGTTGTGTCTAAGCATTGACTGATTTATGTGGAAATATTGTTGTGTTTTAACTTTGATTTTTGTAGGACAGACACATCATTATGTGAGTAGATAAAGTAGTGTATGAAACTGCACATAACTAGGTATTAAAACTCTCGTGGGATACTACTAAAAACCCACTCGTGTTTTAATACCCCTCATTATGCAACAGTTTCATAAACTACTATTATGGTACAAAAGAGGGTGCAGCAGCCAGCCAGCTTAGAAAATAATCTGGGGATAAAAATTTCAATAACGCGATGCAGAACAGTTCTCAAATTGTATTCCTCTCAGTAACGCCATCTATTAACAACAAATTGAATCAGCAGTAAACTTGTGTTGCAGATCGAGGAAGGAATAGAGCTGGCGGAGGATGCGTTGTCGATAGAAGAGAGGTTGAGTGGGCACATGCTGGCGCGCTGCCACCTCTACGTTGGCATCGGCTATCAGATGAAGGCACAGGTATTCATTTTCAATTGATTAACTTTTCATCTGTTAGGACATTTCAACGCATAGTCTGATTAATAAATTCTTGGTTATTTTCAAGGTCTTCCTTTTAATAATTTACAGCTAAACGGCTCTGGAGGCATGTCTTCTGT
>OY735261.1:59519-184532 GCA_963457715.1 Argyresthia albistria | reverse complement strand
CTACGAGACGGGCTGGGTCCGGCTGGCGGAGAGCGTGCTGCGGACCGCGGCCGCGCTCGCGCCGGACCGTGCCGACACCTGGCGCCGGCTCGCGCTCGTGCTAGCCGCCAGGTAATTGCCCCACATTAGGACACACTAAGCTCCAAGATGGCGGAAACCGTATTACTAGACTCACTACTGGAGGTGGGTGGGACACGAGGCGAGGCGAGGTGATGACAGGCGGAGCAGATCCCTGACCGTGTGGTGGCCGAAAGAGGGAAAGAGAAGCGTGTGTCGACCACCAGCCAGATGGGTCGACGACATTACGCATATTGCGGGGAAGACCTGGATTCGATTGGCACAGGACACAAAAGGGAGGAGGCTTGTACCCAGCAGTGGGGGGATGTTGATGAGGATAGAATAGGTGGTGGGAATGAAAGCTGGGTTTATTTGGACAAACAGTCTTGTTGTTTAGCGAGATGCCACACGGGCGTTGCCGCTCCGTTGCGTCGGCGGAGCGGTTACGCTCCGTGGTTCTACAAACAAATCTGAACGACTTGGCTTACGGGCGTTGCCGGTGGCTAACGGAGAAGGGGCTGGGGAGATGAAGCGGGGAGGGGTGCTGTGTTGAAACTACGGAACATAACGCAGTGTTAAAAACTGAGACATCCTACTCTACTACATCAATGCTGCGACGTCGGAGACGCAGCGCCGACGCAGCGTCGACGCAGCGTCGACGCAGTGCTGACGCAGCGCTCGTGTGGCATTTGCTGCGCGGAAATCATTGCGTTGCGATGACGCAACGGAGCGGCAACGCTCGTGTGGCATCTCCCTTGTACAGAACATATTCCACTTCCACCCAATTTCATTCCCACTTCATTTCAAATGCAGCTATTCTTATGCACCCCCTACATGGCTGCTCCGGCCTTCTTTACCGCCATCCGCCTGTCCTCTTCCCGTGTCTGCCCATTCTGGGTCGCAGCGAATGTTGGAAAAGTCGCACCGTCGGTGAAGTGACACACAAACGGTGAAGTGACACACAAACGGTGAAGTGACACAGGTAGCTCGATTGGACTATCGAAAATATCGAAATTCGTAATACTATCGATAGTGAAAATTAGGCGATATTATTGAACCGCGTCGATACTATTGATACTATCAAAATAAAATACTGTCGATAGTATCGATAGTATTGCTTTTAGTAACTACCGACGTGTTTTATACTATCGATAGTATCGATACTATCGTCACTCTTCCTATCGATAGTATCGATGTGTCGATAGTTTCGATAGGACTCGATAGTATAACTGAATTTCAAGGCCACGATACTATCGATAGACTATCGCTATCGCAACATCACTACTTTTGACCTTGCGTCCTGTAATATCTCTGGTGGTTTCAGAGGCGAGCACTTAGCCGCCGCGGACGCCGCCGCCGCCGCCGTCGCGCTGCAGCCCGCGCAGAGCGCCGTGCCGCTGCCCTCGTGATACTATGAGGAGTAGCTGCGGCGGCAGGGGGCTGCGGGGAGTGGGGGCACTGCGGAGGCGGCGCGGGGCGGGGGGTGCAGGTAGACTGGGGCGGGGCACCGCACTGTAGTGACCGCAAGGGGAAGAGAGGAAAGAAGGGGGTTCGAAGGTACAGTTCAGCTGCTGAGTGTGTGAGCGAGACGAACCGCGGTGGCCAGGCGAGTGAGCGGGACGATGGACGACGGTAACAGGAAGATTTTACACGGTGAAGCAAACCGCTACTGAAATGCAGAATGAAACTAAAACTCACACAGAACTTGATGTTGAACATTTAGTAGCGCCTTTACTTTTGTAGATCCGGTATTCGAAACGATGTTTTAGATGCGTTTTCAAATATCAATCAGTCTTCATTATTAGAACGTGTAAACATAATCCTATAGGAAATCATACAATATGTATAGGATCCCAAAATATATGACACGGTTACTATGTACATCTGTACACCTGACTTGGTGACGATAGGGAACTTTAAAGTTATTGCATTCCAACAGTTACATAATGTTATTACCTCCCAGTTTCTAAAATGGCAATCAAATATGACAAGTGATTACAACATAAAGATTTACATACAGGCGCATAATTGCTTCTCCCCCAAACTCAGATACCCTGTGTCGAACCAGAAACAGCGACATCACAAACATGTAAACATCCAAGACCTGGGTTTTCTGTTTTTTTTTCCCCAGCCGCGATTCGAACCCGAGACCTCTCGCATGGTAGGCTGATGCGCAACCGCTGCGCCACAGAGGTCGTCGATTAATCGAAGTTTAATTCAAAATAAAGGCAATGATGGCTGAAATTAGTTTTACAACAGTGTATCAAGTTGTCACAGCTAATTTTCGTTTTAGAAACCGGACATATGTACCCCAAACTAAATGTATGAGACTAAGATTATTTTACTTGTTGGAGCTCCAAAGCCATAAATGTTTGTCAATTCATTTTGGACATCTACAAGTAAAATATTGCTAAAAATAACACATTAAAAGCTTTCGGTTCATTTAAATAGATATCGCGCCATGTTTGATATAATTATGTATGACGTAAAATTATAGCATATTTTGTAATATTTATCGATCACCGTTGTGGTTTTATCAGAACATTTATTAGTAGCAATGTAGTAAATATCCCAAGTAGGTATTTATTTTTTGTATGACTATTTATAGCGGCCATTCTACGTCTAATTATGCGGCGTTTCTTATAAATAAACTTTGCCCCTCCCCCTCTTTCTCCTGCATAAGAATTCCAGATGGGTGCACTTCTTAAATCCATCCTTCGGGCCTACAGATCAATCCTGCCAAAGGACATCTTTTGTTCACGAAACGCCGTATTTTGCGACTTCTAGGGCCGTAGCACACACGCTATTAGTATGTGTTGAAATGGAAGATAATTTAAAAAATTCTCTCAAATAAAGAATATGTAAAGACAATATAAAGCTCTTGTATCGATGTAGTATGTTCAACTTGCAAATTAAATGCGAAGTAGTGTTTAATAGTGTTGTCTGTAACATGAGCGGACTACTACGCGTGATTTAATAGTGTTGTCTGTGACATAGGCGGACTACTACGCGTGATTTAATAGTGTTGTCTGTGACATAGGCGGACTACTACGCGTGATTTAATAGTGTTGTCTGTGACATAGGCGAACTACTACGCGTGATTTAATAGTGCTGTCTGTGACATAGGCGGACTACTACGCGTGATTTAATAGTGTTGTCTGTGACATAGGCGAACTACTACGCGTGATTTAATAGTGTTGTCTGTGACATAGGCGGACTACTACGCGTGATTTAATAGTGTTGTCTGTGACATAGGCGGACTACTACGCGTGATTTAATAGTGTTGTCTGTGACATAGGCGGACTACTACGCGTGATTTAATAGTGTTGTCTGTGACATAGGCGAACTACTACGCGTGATTTTCAACGTCCACAAAAGACAGTTCTTTTTTTTCTGTTGTTCATAGGTTTTGAACTTTATTACGATGTAGGTAGGTTGAAAAACGCGGGCCGTGGACTTTGCACTGACGAGCTAGTAGCATCAAACATTGGCCTTGTCTAACAAAACTCGTTTTGTCACCAATGTTGCCATCATTGTTAGTACCTACATTGGGCGCTGTACTGTTGTTTTATAATTTTGGTGTACTCTATAAACCCGTCCATTTCGTAGTCTACTTATTTATGTATAAGTATAACATACCCTAAACAGTACAGTCGAACAAAATCTCGCTGTTACACTTTTGACGGATATTAGGTCGAAAAGTGGAACACCACAGCTTTGTTCGACTGTACCTCCCCCCCCTATGATCATATCTAGCCCCTTTACTCCTTTTGACTTTATGTTCCGTTACCAAGTCTGGTCTTTGTGACCCTCATTTCGTGTGTTCTGTAGTCTATCATACTTCTATCATACTTCTATCATACTTCTTTGGGGTAACTCGACCTGAATTTCCTTATACGTACTCGTATACATTTAGCTTATCAATCACTCTAAGGGCCGTTTTAATAAACCGCTACTACGGCCCTTTACCAACCTAACATGTAATGAATTGTAATATCGAGAATATGGTTTATTTATTATAATAGTATGTGCCTACTGTGAAATGGGTTCGTCTTCAACTAGTCTTTTTCTGTTAAAACTAGACGATAATACGTTACCACAACTTAATACTAATACATATAAGTGTAGTGGTTTAAATTGTTATGTGGTGTGTGTAAATTAACATAGTCTGTGATGGTTTCTTATTTCCAATACTTATATTGTTATCAAACGGTTATGGGCAAATTAGTTGCGTGCGACATTTTAAAAATTATTATTAATAAAGATAGTTTATGTCAATAAGTCAGTCGATGTGTTCACAATATCCCTTAAATCTAGACACTATTGTACATTCTTGAATATTACAGGAACTTTGCCTGAATTTTGGATATGTCAGAGTTCAGAGTTCAGAGTTCAAAATTTTTATTGACCATAAAATCATACATATTACTTAGTCAACGTCAATATAATATTAATATTTTTGTATACTACCGCCCGTTCGGAAGTTGTGGGCTTAGGGATGGAGCAAAGAAGGGCAAGAAACCTCCCCCGTACCTCTTTTAAAATATCAGAGCCTTAAAAATACAATGTTATGTATTTCTACTTAAGTCTAAGGAAATACACCGAGGAGAGACGTACTGACTCAGTCCATCGCCCCTCTTTGGATTTCTGTGCGCTTCTGTCTTCGACTGTAATTCACATCGACATTAACAAACGATGGTATATAAGTATTTATATTTACCATAAGTCTCGATAAAGAACAATTATTTGAAATTGTACTTGAATACGTATTACATAGTAATGTTGAATATCATGGAATGTCACGTCTTGCTACGAAAACTTATATTTATGGAACATGCCAAACGTTTGCAATACTTCCAAGTTATTGGCTGTTTAAAAAAACATTAAGAATGTCTAGAGGTATATCCCGGTCAAGTTAACGTGGTCTCAAGTTAACCCGACCGCGTAGTAGGTGAATTTTGTTGCATTTGGCGATGGTACCACCTGGACCTACTGTACACACGAATAACACACGCTGTGTGTGAATGTGCAACGATAATCTTTGTATACAGGCACAAAGATGTCTCTGGCCCCACTGTGGGATACCCAGGAATAGCGACGTCACAATAGTAAACAAACATACAACAATAAGCAGTTGTTCCTTTAAAATATCGCCGTGATCTGTACAAGACGCATGGTCTGTTGAGAACCGAACGAGAAATGCAACGTACGTAAATAATAAAACAAATTATATCGTTACAATATCAAGTATTCGTGTAATCGTGTTTGTAGTTTGTCGTTTGTGAAAATAATATTATTCGAGTACTCGTGTAATGTGAAATTATCCTAAAAATGTATCTGAGTCTTTTTACTAACTGTACATATTATTGTGAGACTATTTACCTGTGAAATGCGGATCACTTCTTGAAAGAAAACCTGATGGCCTATCTATATCCTTACCTTTGAAAAATTGGATGGGGTCAAAATACGTCATGTTTCCCTAAAAAGGATCGCATTTCACTCGAAAATTATATACAAATCGTGACCAATATGTTGTATGTGTACTTAATAGTAGCTCTGCAAAACTAATATTCCCCATGTTGTTTGCTATAAACTTGAAAAGTTTTCAATTGTACATACAATACACTTGTTATCTTCTTGTATCTAGACGATGTAATTTATGGATTAGATACTTTAAGCTAGCTATTGGTAGTTAGATGCGACACCTACTTCATATTCAAAAACCTTGCAGTAAACTGCCGCAAACTTAAAAAAACCTGGCGACGAAATACATAATAAAGGTACCTGCCCACTACGACCGGTTGAAATGCTTTTCGCAAATCACTTAATTGGAAATAAGCGGTACTATACTTATGTTTTAACAGACGGTTACGTCGCAAATTAAATGGTATGTTAGTTATTACATGGGTAGTCGCATGCTCGTCCGGAAGGCTTTTAATACGTCATCTCGATTTGATCCGACATAATTGTAAAGTCAGTTTTAGATATATATATAGTGCCTACTCAAATATATCTTAAAATCACTGCGTGGGAACCGGAAACAGCGACATCACAAACATGTAAACATCCAAGACCTGGGGGCTTTTTTTGTCCCCAGCCGGGATTCGAACCTGAGACCTCTCGCATGGTAGGCTGATGCGAAGTATCTAGTTTCATGTAAATTATAGTAAATGTCGCGTCTAACTCAATAGCTGGTCGGCAACGTCAACATTTACACTTCAAGTCTGTATTTGCTTCATTACAACTGTGCAATGTCCAAAGTGTAAAGCTTGAGGTGCGGTCATCTGTACATGAGAACAATATAGTTCTGGATAAGCTACCATTTGGTGGACCTAAATAATGCTGACACAGTCGAGTGCCACAAATAAAATCATTACTAATGTTTAAAAACTGGCTAAGTGCGAGACGAATTCGCGCACGGGGATTCCACTTCCATTCAGAAAATTAGAGTCATAATCGGCCATCTATTGATTGCGTTGTCCTAAAAGTTTATTTTTTTGCATCTTCAAGGAAGACCTGAGTACCGATTGATATAATTTCAATTTCCTTTATTCCTTTTAAGGTACGGAACCCTAAAATCTACCTACTTCACAAAAAGTTGAGATTCCAAATCGCTGGTTTGCCCTCTTTGCCTTCTTTGAAGGTGGGTTTTTGAACCTAAGGCTATAAAAACACATGCTGTAGGTGCGCATTATTTTGTCCTCCATTTCGGAATTAAGTAGGACAGGATTATTGTTAGAATAAGTTTGTGTGTATGGTACAGTTTCTCAGATTTTCTTTGTCTGAAACTCTAAAATTATACGTACACGCAGACTTATCGTAACACACCTGTACGTACACCTGTACGGAACTTAATTAGAACATGTTCTTATCATATTATATTGTATCTAAATGACTTTTTAAGTGTTGGCTCTTGTACTACGGGCAGGCAGTTCTCTTGTACTACGGGCAGGCAGTTCTCCGGTTTCGATGTTGACTGTAAATAACTCGTTAAGGATATAAATAAATAATAATGTTACAATCTTGTGCGTTTCACAATCTGGCTGAGGAAACCCTTAAAAACATAAGACATAAACACACACCCACACACACCCTCACATGCACACACACCCACCCACACATAATGTGAGCATGCAGGATGATCAAATACTTAGATCTTATCATCTCACACATTATACAGGGTGTAACAGAAAGGTGTAGTCATATTTTAAGGTGTCGTCAAGGACATCATTCTAAACAACTTTCACTGTGACACCGATTTCATTAGAGCAACTTTATTTGTCATTTCTCCATTCGTTATGGCCGGGGGGGGGGGGGGGGGCGGTCGCCTGATTATGTCTAATTTTTCATTCCGGGTAAATAGGGGTAAATAGGAACGGCGGCGGGGTAATAGGAATAAAAATCTGAAATTCTAAACCATTTTTTAGCATTGTTACTATTTATGATAGATCAACTAAAAGAGCTGACCATACATCCTAAGGTACTTAGGTATACCTAGAAATACTCTGTGGAACCTATTCACCCCGAAGTACGGTATCCAACTAAGGATGGAGGCCGTGTTGCTCTCATTCAATATTAGTGTGCTCTCAAAAGACTTGTTTTGACAGATGGATGCAGAATTAATTAACATTTGGAACGTGATTCTACCAAACAAATTATATTGGTAGGTAGATTTCAGGAAAGATATAGTGTGTTTTAGTTTTTTGCCGTAATAAGCCGCTTTTAGCTGTCACGTCGCGTCTGTTACATAACTTTTGTGTTTGATGCCATTTGTTGTTATTACCTATCTTGTTATATTTGTTAAGTTTCTGTTATTCTGTTAAGTTTTTTCTTGTTGACTTTTCGTGTTGTGATCGTTTGTTGATTTCTATGGTACCGTACCCAAAGGGTGCCAAACGGGTCCCTATTACTAAGGCTCCGCTGTCCGTCTGTCCGTCCGTCCGTCCGTCCTTTTTGACCGAGCGAGCGAAGCGAGCGAAGCGTCTCCGTTTCAGGTTTGGGCAAAAATGCTTTCGTATGTCCGGTTGTTCTCCTCTACAGGTCGCATTTATGAACCGATTCTCGTGAAATTTTGTGAGCAGGTTGGAAAAATAAATAGAATTTTTTACTCGAGCCAGTTTTTTGATTTTTTTCAAAATGGCGGAGATATGGGGTTTTAAAATGTAAAAAAATCGCTACAACCCAAACGGCTCGATGGATATTAACAAATGAGGTGTCGTTGGATTCGTAAAGACCATGAGAGTGAAACAGATGAGCGAGCGAAGCGAGCGAAGCGTCTCCGTTTCAGGTTTGGGCAAAAATGCTTTTGTATGTCCGGTTGTTCTCCTCTACAGGTCGCATTTATGAACCGATTCTCGTGAAATTTTGTGAGCAGGTTGAAAAAATAAATAGAATTTTTTACTCGAGCCAGTTTTTTGTTTTTTTTCAAAATGGCGGAGATATGGGGTTTTAAAATGTAAAAAAATCGCTACAACCCAAACGGCTCGATGGATATTAACAAATGAGGTGTCGTTGGATTTGTAAAGACAATGAGAGTGAAACAGATTATATAATTTTAGTAAAAAGTCAATAGGTTGTATAAAAGATCGCGAAATGTAGTTTACAAAGTTATTGGTGCGGCTACTTTCATACTGCATGTACGTAACCAGGTACATTCATAAGCATAAGTTTGTATGTGTTATTGAAAGAAAATTATTTGGGTTATTTTTTGAAGTAAAACTTCTTGGGGCACGGGGGTAAAATTTATTTAACCTCTCAACTGTGGGTTATTCATATATTTGCTTTTCAATTGCTAGTAGCCGGGTGCTATCACGAGTGGCTAAGAAATGTAACGGAAATTGGAATCGGTGACGTCAGGGTCGGCTGAAGACTTTTAAAACCGCAACTATTTTCAATACGGTTTTTAACTAATCAGATAAGATAATAATACATTCGTACAATAAAGAATGTTAATTAGTGAGAGAAAAACCTGATGAAACGTTAACAAATAAAAATTATTTTAAGCATTCTTCCACGAGTTCTTGATTTCCGGTATGGCCAAGATGGCGCCGCCCCGCCGCCGCCGCCGCTGGCTGGGACTTCAAACAAAACCAACTAGCATGACTCAAACTACTTCGTTCAACCTCTTTGTTGGAACCGGAACTTATGTTTGACAGCTGTGCGATGCGATCCATACAGTTTGTAAGAAAAGAGTTTCATCAATGTCACACGGGTCGATATGGATTTCTAAAACAAGCAAAGCAATGCATACATTTGAGCGAGACGGCTTAAAGACGTGACGTCAGATGGTATATAATCTGAGCGAGATGCAAATAGTAGTGACACTATTGAATGAGTTAATTATATCACCACGAGCGCGACAAATTGTAGATAAGGAATGGTGGGAAATAAATGACATGACGTATTAAAAGTAAGTACAAGTATAAAATAATTACAAATAATCGGACGTCTGAAACTTAAAAGTAACTTGAAGCAGAGATTGGATCTCATAATTGAAACAAAAAGTAAACTTTAGAAAAAACCGACTTCCACAAACCCCATTTGATTAGATTGAGTTTAATACAAACTGTAACCCCTTATCCCCCCCCCCTTGGGGAATTAATTTTGTCAAATCTCATATCAGTGCTACCCCACTCTACTAAGGAACCCCTGTACAAAGTTTCATGGCTCTAGGTCCACTGGTTTAGGCTATGCGTTGCCTGCCCGTCAGCCACGCATTGTATTTGTACCTAGTATTGAGCAGATCTGGTGGCCATATGTGGTCTTCATCAGCAGTTCCGCATCACAATATTATGCTTACCATGTGCATTTGCACGAGTTATTATGAAAAACACAAAAATCACTATAGGTCTGCCTATAATATTTGAAGAGTTCCCTCGATTTCTCCAGGATCCCATCATCAGATCCTGACCTGGTGTCAATGGGACCAATGGGAAGGTAAACCCTTTCAAACAAAAAAATAATTTTTCAAATCGGTCCATCCGTTTAGGCGCTATCGAGGCACATACATAAAAAAAAAAAAAAAAAAAAAAAAAAAAAAAAAAAAAAAAAAAAAAAACAAACAAACAAACATCCGGACGAATTGTAAACCTCCTCCTTTGGGAAGTCGGTTAAAAATTGGAAATTTAAATCTCTTTTAGTATAGGTAGGTATAGGTGTATAGTATAGGTACCACTTAATGATCTAGCTACAGAAGTTTTACTTCTAACACGTGTACGGTGCTACACGCGTTTTTTTTTAAGTGTGTTAGCAGTTCAGCTTTCCCACCGACATACTCGCGAGGTCTACAGCTCACAGAGCCACTAGTAAGTAACTTTTAACTTAAACCCCCTTAAAGAAGAATAGAATACAAGATGATGATTATGAAAGTGGTATTACTTAGTATTAATGATGATTAGAGATTTTAATAAAATATTTTTCTTTACTTCTACTTTTTTACTGTTTTGTGATGAAAAGGGACGTAATTATCACTCGCAGTAAATCCCCTTTTAATTTATTGCGCTGCACTTAATAAAATGGATACATTCACTAACAATAAAATGTATAGACTCAGATGTTCAGACTCGTTTTGAAATTGAAAAACGTGCCCGGCCAAAAAGGTTTGTAATCTCTGTCATGTCAAAAAATGATAGCTGTCAGAATTCTACGGAATAAAAAATCAGGGTTTAGTAGAGTCAAAAGATAAAGTTGCTGTGATCAAATCGGTTTCATCGGGAAATATTCTCAGAATGACATTCCTAGCAACTACAGCATTCTGTTATAGCACAGATACTAATATTATACTAATACAGATAGACCACCTACAACACGATGTGACACCGGCGTAGACTGAGATGCTACGGAAGATTATTTAGTTCGAGGCCAATATAGCTTGGTGCAGCACTATCGAAAATTGCAAATACCACGAGATGGCGCTAAGATATATAGGATTTATTCCAAGACAAGCACCACCTAAAAGTTTGTTAACTGAAACCATGGCGTTTAAAGTACAAATCTTACTTCTCACGCCATCACTTTTTAGGAAGGGTTACTAATTCTAATTTGTATAGGCTGCACATTCCTAGAACTCTTCATTCAAGCTCGCCGCCGCCGCCACCGCCGCCGCCCCGGTTACGGGCAGCGTATTTCCGTATCCGTACCCAAGTCGTCTCCTTGTCGAGACGAAATCAGTAAGTTCGTTTACGAATTGGTCTTTACTCCATCCCTAAGCCCACAACTTCCGAACGGGCGGTAGTAAAAAATATTAAGTTTATTATTGACGTTGACTAAGCAATCCGTATAAATCTATGGTCGGAAATACAGTACGCTTACGGGCAGTGGGCACCATTTTTGGCCCTTACTACTTACTAACACTAAAAAAATTGGCCAAGTGCGAGTCGGACTCGCACACGAAGGCTTCCGCACCATCGTCCTTTGTGCCTAAAACGGCAATACCTACAATGTCGTCGTCAGTCGTCTCTTGCTATTAAAAAATGTCAGGCGCTATTGTATTGAAATTGACTTAATAATTCTTAATAATTGACTTATTTAATTCTAAACACCCTTTTTTCGTGTATTTCAGTATTTGTTGTTATTGTGGCAATAAAAATACACATTCTGTGTAAAACATTTCATCTGTCTAGCCATTACGGTTCGTGCTGGAGGACCCTATGACTGACTGACGTTCGGACGGACCGACAGACGGACAGCGGAGCCTAGGGTCCTGTTTGGCACCCTTCGGGTTCGGAACCCTAAAAACAACAATCTATGGCAACCGCGTAAGAGCGCCGGAGCTAATATTGTCAAGTAATTTTAGTGAATGTGCCCTAGAGAATAGGCCCCAATATTTGGTCCAATGTAGCAAATGCTTACCTTTGCATTTTTATCAGTCAATAATAGGAAGGCCACTTTTTGCTCTTGTCTAGGAGAGATATGGACAATTATAGATAAATGTGATAGAATAAAAAATGTTTGATACCGATAATGAACTAATGATAGATAACCCAGTTTAGCAATATAAATTCTCAGCTAATGAGTCAAGTGGCTTCGTTATTGCAAGACGATAACAACGCATTTCACTGTAGTAGGGAAACCTTGACATACAGACAACTAAAAGGAGATCATTTATGGACTCATTACAATGTGGAGGATATAGCTATCAGGAAATAGACTTTACGTCAGTATCTAAGTCTAGACGTAAATACCGTTTCAAGTTCAAGCCAGGTCCAGCCAGCGATCATACAAATAAGTAATGTTCGGGGTCATCTGCTGGTCTGGGTGGAATATAGTAGTGTTATTCTGTAATGTAGAGTCATGTCATTACTGTCACACTGTATACGCAGGTTGACAGGTAGGTCTGTAGTAGACTGTCATGCTCATTTATCACATTAATTATTTATTTTGTTTTTTTTTTTTTTATTTTATTAACAAAAATCCACAGCCATGCTTACATGTAATCTTAAAAAAATAATCTTAAAATGAGGCCAATTAAGGATTTAATTATGTAAACAACCTATGCAATCGAAAAGAAGAAATAGAAGGAAAAATAACCAAAAAAACAGCATGAGTGCCTTACTTATGTCAGGTGTGTCCCGTGTGTGTAGTTTGTGTGCTTGTTGTGGTGTTGTATACTTGTAAATAAATAATTGAGAAAGTAAAATGTGTGCTTGCGTGTGTGTGCGTGGGGGAGGGGAGGAGGGGGGGGGATGCTAAGTACAGTCATAAATTGTAGGTTTATGGAGCTGAAACCAAAAACTAATATGCGACGCACTCAATGAGATACCTACTAGGAAATCAAGTGGCGGTGCAGTAAGGTAAGGTTGACATGGTGCTACTTTTTGCTGTAATTAGAAAATAAAAATAACAAAAAATAAAATGTAGGTAAGGTAAGTAAGCTTTTACAGATGAACTGTCAGTTAGACCTTCTTACCTTCCATATTTCCTTGTACTAAATTCAAAGTAACCATCCGTTTGAAAGTAGGTTTACTTGTGCAGAATGGGTCTAAGTCAGAGAATTACCTAGGACTTATGGTAGAAGGTATCTCTAGTCTTTCTGTGACAATAGTTATAGCATGTCATTGCTAAGATTATAGTAGCTACCTACCAAACCGACAGTTCTTTCAGCAAGCACTATTATAATGTGCGTGCACTGATCCAAGTGAGGCTGAGGATATATGTAACAGTAAGTATTCTTAACAAACTTTTACATTGTTATTATTATTATTACGAGCCCACCATGTCCCACTTCTGAGCAAAGGCATCTCTCCCCCTCTTCCACTTTATCCGATCCTGAGCGGTCTCCCTCCAGTCCTTGTCCCATAGACCCAACTCATCACTCCATCTCTTCCTGGGTCGGCCACGCTTTCTCTTTGCATGTTCTGGGAGCCAGTCTGTGGCTCTCTTAGCCCGGCTATTCGGCAGCATTCGAGCAACACGGCCGGCCCAGTCCCACTTTAGTTGGGCAGCCTTCTGAGCTACACCTAATTATCTTTGTTCGGGAGCGCAGCTCTGTATTCCTTTTACATTGAGTTTGGGATAAAGTGATATTAATTCCATTAACCATTTCAGGCAGTCGACTAAAAGCTTAGGGTTAGTACACAGTAGTTAACCCTTTTCACCGCAATTCGATTTGCTGCGCGCGCGCTGGTGAAAGTCAACAAAAACAACAATTAACATAGCGTCACGTCACGCCTTTTCCATTTAGTACCTAAGACAGTTCTGGCCATGAGTTCCCAGGCAGTTTTCCCCCAACCGATCCATAGTCACACCAATTTGTGACTTGCAGCTTGCACAGCACACACACACCGCACTGTGTGACTTCCACTTTGCTTGACGGGGGGCTAACACATCGCCGCTATTGTGAAGTGAAGTGAATTATCAAACCGAACAAGTGAACCAACAAATCTCCGACGCTTCATTCATGTCATTACCCGCATTGTCCGTAATAAGGACGCAGGCGCAACTGACAACTCAGAAGGTCAGTCAGGTTGTGTTAATGAACTTGGAGGAAAATATTATTTCCTTTCTGATATGGAGATTAAAGAAATCATGATTAACAACAACGAATTTATAGGTCTGCTTGACGGTAAACCGATCTGTTTGTCTAACTGGCTGAGAACACGACGCCACGCGATGCATATTCACATTCAAATTTATTTATTTTCCAGGATACAGTTACAAGTTAACTATGCATATTGTTCCGGTACTGACGGAAGATCAGCGCCTGAGGAGTCTACTTCTCAGGCACATGCTGAGTCAGAACCCTTTTGCAGATGCCACGGTACACCACCCCCTCAGTTCTAGTGCGATATAGGTACTTTGGTACCTATATCCTATCTATCTTAGTGCAAATTATCTGTGTCTGTATGTTTTATATGTTATTTTGTTTAGCACTAAGTATCTTCTATGTTTTATATTGTGTGTGTGTGTGCTGATGCAAATAAATAGATAAAATACAAATACAAAATACATATGGTCTCTCTCTACACTAGGTATGACCTGTGTCGTGAAGGATATTCTATGCCCGCCACATCATCAATCACACATACCTTTATATGTAACAACAGGTCATTTGGAGATAATGAGCAATCACCTTTAAAAGGCACGTGCATGTGAATGACCAGTTAATTTAATTTTAAATATTGATAACAATAATAATCGCTATGGAAACTATACTGATCAATAAATCTTTTCGATTGATTGTATTATTGTAAGTATTAGATAATATAGGACAATCTAAACTTTCGTCTTGCCATTTGCCGTTTACAAGTCTTAGGATCAACAAATTATGCCACCTTAGCTAAGTACTTATGATGTCTGAGTGACATGGGTGATTCGTAGACATGGAAGTACTAAGTCCATGTTCGTAGACAATCTATGGAAGTCTCAGAACCTCTTCAAATAATAATAATATTAATAAAGGAGAGAATGCAGTGCTGCTTGAGTGACTCCTATGATGTTCTAAGACGTTTCTGAAACTGAAGTGACTGAAATCGATGGTAACCGTAACCTGAGGTTGGTACGGTTAGTACCTATCATTCTTTGAGTAATAAGGTTATTTATTTACTGCTCAAAGACTCAAAGGGTACCATAGACTTATTTATCACGCCGTAAAGGGACGTATCACGCAATACCTTTGGGTGATACGTCCACGGTTGGTATTTGGTATTTTATTTTAGGAGCGACAGGGAGCGACAATCCGCAGGCCTCATCTTGGGGGAAGAAAGTAAACAATGAGTTTTTCATTGATCAATGAAAACTTATCAATAAGAGGGCCTCACTCAGGCTATGGTTCCGCCTTTCCGCAGACAGCTTTTTTATACGACCTCAGATGCGTGGATGACAGATGACTGCCATCAATCGACAATCTAAAATGTCAGTGAACATGACAGATACTCTGTCACAGAATGGCGCGACGCCCCGGCAAAGATTGCAAGATCGGCGGCCGGTCCGAAAAACATTGCGGCATAGCAGCGGCAGCGCAAGAGAACAACAAAATATCCAAAGCGCGAGGACTCGCCGCGTATCATATTGTGCTGTGGAGTGGAAACGTGCGGTCGTGTGTATCATGAGTTTATGATCATGCCCGTAAAGGATGGAGTTGACCTCGACGCGATCCTGTCCGAGTTGGGCCAGTTCGGCCGGTACCAGGTGCAGACCTACTGCCTCATCCTTCTGCCGATAGTGTTCAGTGCTATTCATAATGGACAGTACATCTTCAATGCTGCGGCGGTGCCTTACAGGTGTGTTTGTTTGCTATGTACTGTTGTTTCATCTACAACTGGAAGCCATGAATTTCAAACAAGTCCCATATTTGAATCCATGGGATCCAAAATATTATCTTATCTACCCTCAAAGTTTGGTACCGCAGTATACCTGCCGCCAACTATTATAATAGTTGGTGGCAGACATACTGCGATATTTGAGCGCAAACTGTGACCCCTCTCCTAACGCACCTTACCCATGCGAGAAAGAGAGCTCGCTCAAACATAAAATTACTTAGCAGCAGGTAACTACGTACAATATATTTGATAAACACATTGATTCCTGTGGTGATATCTGTCAATACTCTCCTTGCCTTCTTGAATGACGTCCTTATGGCTGATTTCACCAACAATCTTTTAGGTATGAAACGTGTTGTACGCTTTGCTTGTACGCAACAGTTGGCTTTTATTACCTACGCCTTAGGGGTTAAAACTTCATGGGCGTGCGTGAACTGTCAAAACGGGCCTTTTATTTTGTGAAGACTTTAGTAAATGGTTATTTATGTAGTACACAATAAAATATAATACCGAATATGTTTAACGAAATACACCGAAGAGTGCCGGTACTCACCCAGTCTATCGCCCTTCGCCCTTCGTTGGATTTCTGTGCGCCGATAGTGATTTTCGTTAAACGTTTACCTTTCCATTAAAACTAAAACTGCAAGTTATATTTGGAATCGCTATTAAAAACCCTTAATTTTGATATCCCACTTGATGGGTTTGAGAAAAAATATTTTTTTTGGAACTCACAATACCTATGACGTCTAAAATCAGCTCTTTTGTGTTTTATTGATTTTAATATAGGTACCTAGGTACCCAATGTCACTCCGCGCTATCAAACGTTAAATTCCTTCAAGCCGTTCAGGCTGTAGCAGGGAACATAGAAATCTGCATGCATACATACACCCGAAAAAGGCACTCCCTTCTGAAGGCAGTCGGGTCAAAGCCAAAATTGATAATTTATTTTGTGTCTTCATCGCTCACACACGTGACAACAATAGTTATTGGTTGTACCTTTCGCACAATGAGCAATAAGAAAACATTGCTTTTGGATGAGAGACGACGTCATCGTTTTATTGACAACATTAATTGTTATTGTTTAGTCGGTTTACAATGAATAGGCTTGTGGTAATCCAATAAATCTAGGAACAAGTCTTAAAAGTTGAAGCATTATGTACAAAATGGCTTGACATTCTAAGAATTGCATATTTCCAGTAGATATAGTATTTTATTAAGTCAATATTGTGCAAAAAAGACAGCATTTGATGGCACTTTTACATGACGTCATTTTTTCATCACTTTTTCATGGCTATCCTATGGGTTCTTTTTCGGGGGGAACGGAACCCTCTTGCGTTCAAAGTAGTGGACCTAAGGGAAGGAAGCAATTCACATTATCTCATACGTGTCGAGTCGTGATGTCACACCTCCTGGAGTCGTGTTTACTCCTCCTGTACCTTAACGACTTGCATCCTGATTCCTGTCTTAGAAGATTTATTTTCTTACTACATCAGATTTTCACATGTTGGGTAGGTACCTACCTACAATTTTTTTCTTTATCTAATCTATGAAGCAAATATTGAATAACTTTTAATGCAGGTAAGTTTTTCCCAGAGGCAGGCAGGCAGCTGAGCCGTGGGCCGCATTTAGCTGTTCAATGTTACATTTTGCATGTCAGGGGCTGGCCCATCGCCGGGACCCGCCGCCCCCCACCGTTGTCAGGGGCTGGCCCATCGCCGGGACCCGCCGCCCCCCACCGTTGTCGTGGTAGCACATCGCTTCAATTGGTACCTGAGTTTATCACCTTGCCATTTTATCAGTAACGCGGTCATTTGAAATACTTATTAAACTTATAAATAACCTAACATTCTAACAGTGTGGGCAAAGATTATAGTGGCACCTCAATACGCTTAACATGAATATGACATACGGTCGAGAACGAAAATGTTTGCAGGTGTTTCTTATTCTGATTCGGTCATAGGACTACTGAGACCTATCGCCCGGTTTCCGGGGCGCTGATTAAGTTAACAGGTTGGATCAGTTTCGGCCATAACGTGCCGCTATTTTAAATATCTAATAGCGGCGCGTGATTGGCTGAGGCTGATAGGAAACCGGGAATAAGAAGTCCCACAAGGAAAGTAGTCCAGCTATTTAAAAGTAACCCTCGGTGGCTGTGTGCTGTGCACACGTGAATACTAACTCAAGCTATTCTGAGAAAGAGATTTATAGGCTTTTAAAATGTTTCCGCTGGAATTAATATATAATATTGTAATAATATAAATATTGACTCAAACGAACGCGCAAATAATGCCAAATACCCAAGATCTGACGTGTGGCTGTGTGGCGACTGGCTGCCAAGTCACCAGCCACCACAAAAAGACACGTGATAGTAATACATTACATATAATATAATGAACAGTACAGTAATGTTTCCACCGGTGGGCACAGGCCTTTACCTGGATCTGATCAATAAAGATGTACATAAAATGGCTGACATATTTTTGGGGTTTCAGCTGATTACAAGTTACTAAGGTAACTCGGTTGCTTTCAGTAAAGATGAGAAAACATTAGACTGGGTGCCGTAACCGAAGGCTTCCAAAAGGGACCAAACTCAAACTCAAACTCAAACTCAGTTATTCTATGAACCATAATAGGCTTTCACAATGACATTTCTATGTTCACCTTTTTGCTGCGAGATTCGCAATTCGAGTGTAATAACTTTAATGATATCTGATAAGAATGATACAGAAGGGCTACAAGACGTTGTTTCAGCTTATATTAACAATCAAAGACGTATAATAAAAAAACCTACCTACGTATGTTGTTGTCGTATACCATACCCAGGTACCTACTGATAAAGCTTTGTGTAATACCTACTCTATCAGTCTTACCGCCGTACTCAGAGTCATTTAATGATTCATTCATTAAGGATTACTAAGTAAAGGATTTTGTATGTAAATTCAAATTTGGAACTGACTTAATGGTTGATTAAATCTCTCTGAAGGCGGCGGTTAGGGCCGCTTTCGATCAATTAACCAATAAGTTCTATGTGACAGATTTGTATTATTTTTATCAGTTCAGTAGGGCTTATCGAAATATTACATTATTTCCCATTTCTAATGAGTACCAATTTAATTATTGAGTGAAAACACCGTGTTCGCATGATTCGCATCCCTATCCGGGTAAATTCAACTCAGTAATACTTAGAAAAGTGCTTAGCAAGTCATTTATCAAATTAATAATACTAATATCTAATAGCTTCTTAAATTGATTACACTTTTTGTGGATTAATAAGTAATTGAGGGATTTAGAACGAGTACTTAGATATAAGACTCCCAGACTGATAAGATAAGATAAGATAAGATAAGATTATTTATTGATAATTATACATTACATGTCAGTTTTGTATTAAGAATAAATCATAACCATAAATAATTCAATGTCAAAAACATTAATTAAAAGTCACGAAATAATTAAAATAATAAGTAATAATAATTCTGACTCGGTAACTTGCCACATTTACCTTTATTCAAATAACTAATGATTAGATCGGTAAGACATCATTGATGGGAAACACGAAAGGTGGTTTTACAGTTTTAAATAAAAACGTAATTAAACCCGTCTTGGCCTCCAAGAGAACTAACCACCCAACTGGGATATCCCCAGAAGGATTCCGTCCCTAGCGCGACCTCGTCTAGTAGTCGCTGCTGATGTTGAACCGGAAGTCTCAGTTCGAAGTTGCCTTTATTCATTGATTTTCCTCTGTATTTCCTCGATAGAGTTTCTCGTTGCATAGGTCCCTTCCGGAGCGGTTACTATCAGGCGGTGATCTAGCAATATGCCACTAATTTTAAATTACTTTATTTTATATATAACACATGTGAAAACAGCAAGAGGTTGAGCAATATAGAAATGTTTTTTACACAGACCTAGAAATTATAAATAACTATTATGCTAAATATGAATGTGAGATCACAATGTTATCAAGTTGCTAGTTTACTACCCATGTAGTAGGATTTGTTTGGTAGCCCACAACAACAGGAACTCGACAATCTTAAACGAGGTTCAATATTTCACTTGTCATTTTCCTTTTTAATCACGCGCTAATGCCTCTGCTAGCCCTCATGGTCAAATTCAATTCAATTTCATACATTATAAAAAGCGGTAAACGATGCCCTCCGGCTAATAAAGACGCGATGCTTTGTATTTTTTGGTTGCAACAAGGAGCTCGATATCTCTGTCTGATGATGGCGATTAATCTGGGTGCACCTGTACCTGCCTTCGCCAAGAAACAGCGTGACGATTTTGCTAATTTTCCTTGCTAGTAAGACGCTATATATAAATTATTGAGAGTCCGTCTGAAGACGTTACAAAACGCCTAATTTGTTTTTTCCGCCAGTGCGCTTGCGCTTTGTAACAAGATTTATTACAATTTCGCTCGGCCATTGTACCTTAATATGTAGGACGCAGTTTAAAGGGTTACATACAATAACAGTATTCATGCTGCTGTTCTGCTGCTCTCCCTCACGCGAGACATCCTGGGGACTAATGCTGATAACAAGAGATGCTGGCTTCTGATGCATGCCAGCATCTTTTGGACAACATCAAGATTTTTGACCGGAATACCATACGCCATTTTCTGTCGTTGGTAAGCTTACGCTATGCTTCTGAAGGCTTGTCTTTTTAGAGGATTGTCGCCCCTAAACTGAGAGTAATGTGTAATCCGTCTTCTAACTATAGTTATAAATGTGATGTTGGTAGCCAGGAATATACAAATCGCAATTGTACGTACAATGTACATCAGCCTCGGGATGTACATTGTACGTACGTACTATCCTTTTGTATTGTACGTACAATGTACATCCCGAGGCTGATGTACATTGTACGTACAAGGTCGCGCGTGAGAGTGTACAGCGGGCATTACATTTACATTACATTACTTAATATTGTTACATATTATTATGTATGACGTTTTTGTGTCAAGAGCATGCAGCTTAAAAAAACACTCCCATTCACATGCTCGTAATACCAAAAATTTTCGCAACATATATGTATAGGTAATGTAATTTGGTAGGTATATATAAATATAGAGGGAGGTTTGGGTACTTTCATATTGCAACATGTAATTTATCAATTTTATCATACTCATTCATCAGCCTCAGAGATTACAAATTTACATTATTTACCAATAAGTGTAGGTAATTCTGTTATATTATTATTGTTATTAAAAAATGGGAATGTGGCCCATTAATGTCCCCACCGAGGGGCACAGGCGTTTACCCGGATCCGAGTAAGATTGAGCCATACTCCACCACGCTGGCTCAGTGCGGGTTGGTGGAGGGGTTTTTACGACTACCTACATACTACGAAGTAGTGATAGTAGCCGGGACCTACAGCTTAACGTGCCATCCGAAACACGGAGTGTCCGTTAATCATCTCATTGGTGCATGGTCAGCACCGGGATTCGAACCTGCATCTTCTGCGAGAGAAGCAAGGTGAAGCGCACTGGACCACGGAGCACTCTATTATGTTATTTTTAGTTACCTTTATATTATTATAAATTACAATATCCGTACCGTAGTACGACGATAAAATGTACATAATGTACATAAATTGATCTTTACAGGCCAGCGACCGATGTACATTGTTGTATTGTATTTAATCTATTCTGCGGTTTTAAAGTATTGATTGAACATAACAGCATAACTGATTGAACCTAGTTCCAGGCGAATGATTGTAATGAATGACCCTATTCTTAAAAACCGCAGAATATATTAAATAATTTATTCTTATAGGTATCTTATTTTATTCCTATTTAACAATAAACGATTTTGTATTGTATTTTGTATTACTTAAACACTCACATTTGCGTGACTAGTTACGGTCGGCTACAAACTAGCTCATATGCTCACCGCATGAATTTGAGTCGCTTGGATTTGGACAGATATAAGTAATATGAGATGACATTAGAAGTGGCATTCGGTAAAGAGTCACTTCGACGCTCACTTCGTAATTGAACACGATCAAAGTGTTCATTCTTGCTACGCATTGTCACTCGCTTCCATGGTTACCAGTTTCCAACCGGTTTCCAGTTGCGTAATGCGTTTGAAGACGGTCTCAAAATCGGATGTTTAATCAACGTAACATCTGTCCCATATTTCCAGATGTCAAGTCCCAGAATGCGAGAGTCCGCCGCTCTCATACGAGGCGGACTGGTGGAACAGCTTCACCTTGCCCAGCGGCGACGGCCGCTGCAGACGTCTGCAGCCCATAGGGGACACCTGTACACCTGCAGCCTTCCTCATGAACCAAACCGTGGCCTGCAGCGCCTGGGTCTACCAGAGTAATGCCAGCATTGTTTCTGAGGTGGGTTGTTCTGTTCTATAAAGTTTTATGTATAGTTAAGTTGGGCCACCATTCCAGATGTTCCGTGGACATGGCGAGGATAGTAAGAAAATAAATCTCTGGATGCCGAGTTCCACTGCAGAATGGAATGGCTTGTGCGTGTACTCATTGGTGGGCTCAAACTGATGATGAAGATGGAACTGGTGGTGGAAGATGATATCTCAGGCTCAATCGGGTCAAAGAATGGCGATGGTGAAAGGGGCGAGCAGCCGTGTCTGTCTATCGCTCCAGCCAGAATCGGACTGTATTGTACCTATAGTCCAGAGCGCAGATGTCTATCGGACCATGGTAATTGAAGAAACTTGGAAACGAGTCACAAACCAGTCCCTAAGGAGTAGCGCCATGCGTGGCAACCCCTTTGATAACACGGACTAAAATCTAAATGTGGTTGAAACTTATGCCACTGATCAGTTGTTTTAGCAGGGCCGTAATCTGGGGCTCAAAATTCCGGTTTTAGCTTGTCGACAGCGCTGAGACGTGCCGCGCCGGCTACAAACAAACAGGTATTTCGCGCTCTCGCTATAGCTATTGACATGCGGATTGCATGCAGAATCCTTTCCAGATGTGTGTGCCCCCTGATGCCCTTTCATGTTGATCTAATCTCTGTCCCTGTCTCCCTCGGCAGTTCGACCTGGCGTGCGAGGAGTGGAAGCGCACGCTGGTCGGCACCATGCACAGCCTGGGACTGCTGGCCGCGCTGCCGCTCACTGGATATGTCTCAGACTCGTGAGTCTACTTGCAGACACATTGTCTTTGTTCATGTGTAAGAGAATTAGGTATTCTCTTACACATGAACATAAAAACAAAATAGCATCACGCCTTTTCCCATACGGGGTGGCATAGACACAACTGTGCCTACTTTGAGTTTGAGACAGTGTTTCAATACTCCATTTCGCTTGATTCTACAAACTTAAGTGGTACATTTTCTGAGTTTTTTTTATTGGGTGGGGGGGGGGGGGGGAGAATTAGGCTCTGCATCTGATAGATTTCTGGAGCTACGCTATTGCAAAGAAGTATCTGGTTACGCTTGGGTTGCAGCCTGTATCAGTTAAATCTTATTTTTACTGCCCTACGGCTAGTAACAATATTACATTGGTAGCGCATGGTCTTGTTCAGAGTGAATGCACGGGACTTGGGCTGGCTCGGTGGTGGGGCCGCACTTCAGCCACACCCGCCTTCACTACAGGCCGCTTACTGCCGCTGACAGTAGACACCTATGTGTTTGCCGGTCAGCCAACTGACAGCGTCTGCCCTCAGGTTCGGGCGGCGCGCCGCATTCGTGCTCACAGCGACGTGTGGTGCCGTGATGGCGCTGGTGCGCTCCTTCTCCGTCAGCTACTACATGTACATTGCCTTCGAGTTCCTCGAGGCCACGTTCGGCTCGGGGGTGTACAGCACCGGCTTCATAATCGGTGAGCCTCTCCATCATTATTTATGTAATATCTGTTAGCTGAATGAATGAGTGTAAATTCACTGAATCATCAAAATATAAATGAAAAACGTTGTTTTAAGTATAGATTAATTTTGTGGATCTCAGGGCGTGGACTGACGATGACGCGCCCGCTCCGTCGCCGCTCCGCGCCCGCTCCGACGCCGCTAAGCCTCGCTCTCGGCGCGGCGTCGGAGCGGGCGCGGGGCGGGTGCGATGAAAACCATCCGATGTAATAAGAGAATTATTAATGAGCAATAAAACATAAATCGGTGCAAGGCGGTGAGAGCGCGGCTTAGCGAGCGCGGGGCGTGCGCAGAGCGGCGACGAAGCGGCGACTGAGCGGGCGCGTCATCGTCTGTCGACGCCGTCACACTAGGTCAAATCGAAACAAAATTTATCAAAAGGTTTATCTACAGGTGTTACATCTGTAGGTACATCTTTTGATCACCACCAAGCAGACAAAGTTTAACTTGATATCTATAGATAGTTTTAATTGGAAAGATCGAGATGCTTATTACCTGCGTTGTATGTCTAATAGCAGTGACAACTCAAAATGAGTTGATTTCTCAGTTGACATTATTGTACCAACATAAACAGTAAGTAAGTAAGTAAGTAAGTAAGATTTCACTAACAGGCACTACACACCACATTTTCTTCCAATCACACACTCACCACACTCCCCATCTTCTCTCCCACTAACATAATTCACCTACACTACACACAAAACTATTAACAGCCACCCTCAACCTAATTTTTCCTGTAAAATGTGTTTGCATAGCTTTTCTTTTCATTCTCATATTTTTACATGTCAGCAGAAATATTTTTATTTTTTATTTTAAATGTCAAATTGTTTATACACTATGTAGTATATTAATCTGAGCCATTTATTCTAGTGGGAAGTAGCAGCAACTTATCCTAAAACACAGGGTTCGCCCTTTTTTAGGGAGTAGCGATACATCCCTTGTTTACTATGCTAAACAAGTTTATAATGTACATATTCTTCTGAAAATAAACGATTATTATGATAAAAAAAAGATATCCAAGATTGATGACAACTGATTTTGATAGAAATTATTTGCGACTGCATTGCACACTTGAAGAGAATATAAAATACCATCCATCAGAGTATCAGAAGCAAAAATGATTAAAATATTGACCGAAACGGTTTTTGGTGTTTCCAGCCCTGGAGCTGGTCGGTCAGAAGTGGCGCGTGCTCGGCGGGAACGTCATCTCGTGCTTCTTCGCTCTGGGCCAGGTCAGCCTCGCGCTTCTCGCCCGGACCTTCCCCTACTGGCGCACCCTCACCAGGGTCGTCTACTCGCCCTCGCTGCTCTTCGTCTTCTACTACTTCCTCATACAAGAGAGCGTGCGGTGGCTCCTCAGCAAAGGACGGAAGCAGGAAGCCAGTAAGATCATCTACAAGGCTGCTGCGACCAACAAGAAGAAGTTGTCTCCTGAATCGATAAAACAACTGTCCACTGATACCCAAAGTGAAGTGGCGTCGCCGCATACGTCGAAGACGAGATCTTTGTTTAAACAAGTGGTGCACTCCAGGATTATAATGACGCGGTTGGCGATTTGTTCGTTTTGGTGGATCACCGTGACTTTTATATACTACGGTCTGTCTATTAACTCTGTGAGTTTAGCCGGGGATATGTATCTGAACTATATCCTCACATCTCTGGTGGAGATTCCAGGGTATATCCTGAGTGTGCTGACGTTGGACAGGTTCGGGAGGAAGAGTTCCATCATGACGGCGTTCTTCATTTGTGGAGTGTCACTGATTGTTCTTCCATTTGTTCCTACTTGTAAGTACAAATTGCTTCATCACTCCTACTTATTTAGTTCAATACTGATTCAGTTCTATGTCATTAGAGAAAGGTAAATTCTTACGTCATGTAGTAGGTACCTCTTTAGTATATAATTACTGTATCTATGATAATTTGTCAGATAATTATCGTAGATAGATAGAGAATTCGTATCTACAGACGGCTGTACAGTAACATGTGATCCATACAACGATAACTTAAATATTTGGGTACCTAGCTAAAACTGTGTAGGTATCTAGAACACCTACTGTAGAGTAGAATTCAATACCTATGCATCAAAACACCCACAAAATACACTAGCTGAAATGTATCAGATGAGAGTACAACTGAAAAACTTTTATTATTAGAGGTATCACGCACCCGCAACTAGCTACGAGTAGAACGCACCCGCACCTAGCCTCGAGTAGAACGCACATAGCGCAGTAGTCCTTAGCCGCTCTATTTCCAGCGCTGCAGTGGCTGATGACCACCCTGAACATGGTGGGGAAGCTCAGCATCAGCATGACCTTCAGCAGCATCTACATCTACACCTCGGAGCTGTTCCCCACCAGTGCGAGACACTCTCTGCTCGGCTTCTGCTCCATGCTAGGCAGGATAGGGACCATCCTGGCCCCACAGACGCCTCTCATGGTATGATTTTATGCTCCCAAAAACTAACGATAGAATGCAATAAAAAAAATCCTTGTTTTTTTTTAAATATTAATATATCTGCATCACATAACTTGAAGCTTTCCTAAAATCCTAAAGCCTACAGATACGAACGGTGACCTACAGAAACTTCGTGAAGAAGAAGATTCGAATTGAAACGCCTGAATTAGGTGGGGAGAATCGAGTGCAAATGTGTCATCTTGACTTAGCTCTGTCTATTGCTCGGAGAAGCCCTGACATACATTCTGATCTGATCGTAGATTACATGTAGCTGCTGGCCTTTTGGTTTACGGTCTATGCCCCTCATGTAACACGTTGACTATTTACCTCATCTAACGCTGTCTATTTCCATCATTTAACGCTGCCTATTCCCCCTCTTCTTCTTTCTCTCTGCAGCTCATATGATGTGGTCTGACTGGTTCCTATACCAGCGAACTCTACAGATCTGTTATATTATACCCCTTCACTCTCAGAAGCACACCGGTTGAACAACCGAACAATGGAGAACAATAGATAGATAAGATGTGTCGACCAGAGGGCTTGTAACTTGTAGCTTATGTAGGCAATCTCCTCACCACAGCCGTGACGATAATCCTGAACCTGCTGGGCAAGATGGCGATCAGTATGGTGTTTGGATCGCTATACATCTACACGATCGAAGTGTTTCCCACGAAAGGGCGCCACTCGTTGATGGCCTTCTGCTCCATGGTGGGCCGGCTCGGCAACATCATCGCGCCGCTGACGCCCTTGTTGGTTGGTCAGTCTGGCTGATCCATGTAGTAGTTGTAGCAGTCGCGTAGAATTAGGCTTTGAAGGCTGTTTGACGTTGTTTCTTTGTCAGATTTTGTCCATAGCTTGAAGTAGTTGCGCAGTTGCTTAACGTATGTTTGCTAGTTTTTTTGTCAGATTTCATCCGTGGTTTGGAGTTGCACTAGCAGCGCATAGTGCTTCTTGAATTGTTTCCTGCTCTAATGGAGCTGTGCGGGTGGGGTGAGATTACAAACTATGCCAACGCCCCACTGAAGTCCCGAGTCATACAAACTTCACACACAAAACACCCTTTCAATGCCTGTAGTATAATTATGTATTTAAGTATACCTATGTATTTACAGCTTAGATTTGCAGATGTGGGGTATTTTGGCAGTTTGTTTGTTGACTGTATCCTAGTAAGTAGATAGCTAGTAAATAGTCAAAGATGTCGAATTGTCATTTCAGATTCAAGTTGGGTTCAAAACCTAATCAAAAAATTCTTGTATTGTATTGATTGACCGATTTTGTGTGTAAAATAAAGTACTGAATTGAACACCTACAATGTTATACACGTGTCGCATTCGGCAGATGCGAGTGATGGCGTCCCTGCCCTACCTGGTGTTCGGCGTGATGGCGGGCACCTCTGGTCTGCTCATGCTGCTGACTCCGGAGACGCTGCGTCGGCGGCTGCCCGACACCATCGCGCAGGCGGAGAACATAGACAGTCCTGATGCCCAGCAGCCCAGCCCCAAGGTCGAGCAGCCCCCCAAGGTCTCCAGCCCCAACGTTGGGCAGCGGGGGAAGTAACCGCGGCAGCGTTACTTGTGTGAAGTGGACATCGAATCGTTGCAAGGTTTTCGTGAGTCGAATGGACTGAATGTGACTTTATGGGGTTCCGTACCCGAAGGCACTAAGCCTCCGCTGTCCGTGTCGGTCTGTCCGTCTGTCTATCGCACGAACCGTAATGGCTAGAAAGGGCTTGTACTTGTAACGCTATTGGCATACCTACCGTTACCACATTGAAAAAATCATAAATTCGCCGCCACTCATGAAACTGGTGTCAATCGATAGTAAAACGCATTAGAAACGCAAATTATCCTTTGTCAAATACACGATGTAGTTTAATCAGTGGTCAGGTAGGTACCAAGTTTGCTAACTCATTAATTTAAATCAAGTTTACCCTAAATTCCTTGCCAACCCAACTGATCTGTACCTGGGAAGTTTGCAACCTCTTATAAAATTTAAGGGAAATGACAATGATAATGAGTGACGTATAAGTCGTTTGTAGGGTGACCATGTATGAAAGTGGTTATTAGTTTTAATTATGTTTTAACTGTTTATTAATTAAACAGTGAGGTACATTCCGTGAGACCTCGCCTATTAAGTTTAATTTTAGCTGTTCACTGATTAAATTTCTAGATAGGTTCTGTAAGGTCACAACTCTATGTACCACCCGGAGCCGAGCGAAGTGGAGCGGAGCGAGGCAACCCCATGTAGTTTCACAAAACCGAATTGGTTGCTATATTTTCTGACTCACAAGTGTAATTTTTACAGCATAGAAAAAATCAGCAATAGCATCTGCGACCCTGGTCTTTCTAAAGTCCTTCCTATAATTCGGAACAATGCCTGTCAGTATTAATAAATCATTTGCCAAATATTGAAAAAATGCAGGACGTAACGTTGCCACTCAAGCAAATATTAGGTCGCTCAAATATTATGAAGCTTCTTATTTTGTATTTTTAGTAATTCAGATTAATGTTTGTGAGTTGCTGTTCTGTTGAATTCTTGTCACTCGCAATCAGTACAATCAATCGCTCACTTAGGCTGGATTTAACCAACAAAAAGTCATGGGAAAAATTACTATCCCGGGGATAATTATTATGACACATCACACATGACACATTCAAAATGAGGTCATTCTATGAAAAAGTAGAAGATACTCTCGAGTAAAAGTTCGAAGAGCGAACTTTACCAACGAAGAGTAACTTTCTCTTGTGTCTACTTTTTCATAGACAGCAGATCAGATTACCTCATTTTGAACTCTCATTTTGACAGACTAGAACTCGAGGTGGTTCCTTAATACTAGTAAAAGATGGTTTTAAGTGTAAAGAACGAAAGGATGTTGTTAGTCTCTCTAGTGAGATGAATGCTGAAGTCTCGTGTGTTGAGATGGAAAAATATATAATTGTTAGTGTGTATAGGCGGGGCGAAGGAGAGTTTGAAATCTTTGAGACAGTCATGGAACAAGTACTTCAACTGGCATCAAGAAACAAGTCCAAACGCATCATAGTTTGTGGCGACTTTAACGTAGATCTATTAGACCAAGCAAACCGCTCTATACGCACTAGGACCTTAGCAGTATTTAAGTCTTTCAATATGTGCAATGTCTTTCTGGAGCCTACACGAATATCGGCTACCTCCGCTACCTGTATAGATAACGTCTTCTGTGAATGTAGTATCTACGATAAACAAATAGTTAACGCATTAAGTTCAGACCACACGGGTCAGATGGTAGTTTTTGAGGAAATTAATGCGGAAAAACCCGTTAAAATTTTATGTAGACCAGTGACTTTGAAGAAGATGGAAAAATTTCGAAATAGACTTGTGTCAAGTCTGCCTTCAACACCTTACTGTGAAGATCCGAACACACTATATTCCAACTTCTTCCAAGTTATATCTACGGAATTCGAAAATGTGTTTAATCTGACCGAAGTGAGAAATAATAATAAAATAAAATTCTCTGAATGGGCTTCAGAGGAATTAAGACAGAGTAGGTCCAAACTATATGAATTGTATGAACAAAAATCTTATGACCACAGTCCGGAATTTGTCACCCTTGTCAAAAATTGTTCTAATAATTTTAGGAAGGAATGTCATAAAGCCAAATGCTTATATTTAAACAATCAAATTACAGTTTCGGGTGACAAAATTAAAACTATATGGAACATTATTAAAAAAGAGACAGGCAAGGTCAGGTGTAGTGAATCTAGTTTTAATTTAAAAGTTAATGGTAAATTACTCTCATCTAACGAGGACGTTGCTAACGCATTTGAAAAGTTCTTCAGTACTATACCCATAATAACAACAGAAGCACTACCATCCTCTTCTGAAAAGTCTCTAGATTACTTGGTTGAAAATGTTCCCCAACACAAGAGTGGCTTCATCTTCAAACCAATAGACTCTCTAACTATATTTAAAACATTCAAACTTCTAAACGTTAAAAAGACTGAAGATCTATGGGGCATGTCGGTTAAAGTAGTTAAATCTGTAATTGATGTGATTGCTCCGTACATGGCAATCATGTTCAATAGTTGTATAGCAGAAGGTATTTTTCCTGACCTCATGAAAATGAGCAGATTAATACCACTTTTCAAATCCGGTAGCCAGGAAGACCCTGCGAACTTCAGACCTGTATCTGTTTTGCCAGTGTTGAGCAAGGTGTTTGAAAAGGTGATACTAAATCAACTACAATCTCACTTTAACGCATCAGGGCTACTCCACAAAAAACAATTTGGTTTCACTAAAGGCAGATCAACAACTGACGCCGGAGTAGCACTAGTACAACACATCTATAGTGCGTGGGAGGGATCACAGGATGCTGTTGGTGTATTCTGTGATCTTTCCAAGGCCTTTGACTGTGTGGATCATCAAACCCTTCTGCTCAAACTGCAACACTATGGTATTAAAGACAATGCTTTAAAATTAATGGAATCATATCTTGGAGACAGAGTACTAAAAGTAGATATAAATAGAAATAAGTCTACCGGAACGCATATGAATATTGGTGTCCCCCAAGGCTCTATTCTGGGTCCGTTCCTTTTCTTAGTTTACGTGAATGACCTGCCGTATATGGTGGAGAAAATGACTCAGATTGTACTATTTGCTGATGACACATCCATTATCTTTAAGGTGAAAAGACAACAAGAAATTCTAGACGATGCAAATAGTACGCTCTCTCATGTGTTAAGTTGGTTTAATGTAAACAACCTTTTATTAAACTCGAAGAAGACAAAATGTATCAAATTCTGTTTACCGAATGTGCGGCAGGTGGACACGAGTGTAAGCATAGGAACGGAAAGACTAGACCTCGTTGAAGAAACAATTTTCCTTGGAATCACTATAGACTCGAAACTTCAATGGGGTCCTCATGTAACTAGTCTCTCACGAAGACTTAGCTCAGCTGCTTATGCGGTCAGGCAAATCAGACACATCACAGATGTAGGAACTGCCAGATTGGTTTACTTTAGTTATTTCCATAGTATTATGTCTTACGGAATACTTCTTTGGGGGAGAGCGGCAGATATAAACACAATATTTGTCTTACAAAAAAGGGCCATTCGGGCTATCTATCAACTAGATGCTAGGCAATCACTGAGGGACAAATTCAAAAATATCAATATACTTACTGTTACCTGTCAATACATTTATGAAAATATCATGTATACCAGAAAAAACATAGGTTTATTTAAGACTTTAGGTCATAATCATAGTATTGGCACTAGAAATAGAAATAAGATTGCTATGCCCGCGTTCAGACTCAGTAAGGTTGCTCACTCTTTTATGGGAGTATGTGTTAGTTTTTATAATAAAATACCTAATGTAGCAACGGACCTACCAGAAAGGAGGTTCAAAAACTATGTCAAAAACGGCCTATTGAAGAAGTCATATTACAGTGTAAAAGAATATTTAGATGACAAAACTGCATGGTCTTTACCATCTCAGCGCACAGAAATCCAAAGAGGGGCGATAGACTGAGTCAGTACGTCTCTCCTCGGTGTATTTCCTTAGACTTAAGTAGAAATACATAACATTGTATTTTTAAGGCTCTGATATTTTAAAAGAGGTACGGGGGAGGTTTCTTGCCCTTCTTTGCTCCATCCCTAAGCCCACAACTTCCGAACGGGCGGTAGTATACAAAAATATTAATATTATATTGACGTTGACTAAGTAATATGTATGATTTTATGGTCAATAAAAATTTTGAACTGAACTGAACTGAACTGTCATTGTCATACAAGTTATTCCCGGGATAGTTATTCTCGTATAACTTTTTGTTGGTAAAATCCAGCCTAAGTAAAACAATAACCTAAATTAATTATTTTGTCAATTAAAACTTAAATTTACGCTTACTCGTTTAAATACTACCCCTACCTTTTACAAGGAGACGGAAAGAGAAGATAGGTTGACGCAAAGTTCTATTCCTTAAATATGTGGTCGTACAATCGTGGAAACTCCAACGTACCAACCGACCCGGCACTTACTTAGTAGTGTGGAAAAGTGTCCAACAATTTAGTAGCAAATTACAAAGTGCATTAGTGTATTGTAAGAATTGCCTTTACCATGACGAACAGTCTGCTAATAATCTAAAATTGTTATCGAATTAATGAACATTTACATTAAGTTATTAAAACTGGTTAACATACCCAACCATTTGTGTAAATACTTACATAGCACCAATATAACAAGAGTCAAGGTTTGAGTTTAAAACTATGATATGAACCACATTCCTGAAGAGATATATTTTGTACGTACAGTATTGTATTTAGTGGGCAGACCGACCCACCTAATTTCCTTTCCTACTGTACTACTCCTAGATGCAAGTATTGGCTACGTGATAGTTAAGTAATACTGTTTTTTACGAATGATTATTAGAATGTATATTACCAAGCATTTTGTCAAATGAAGTGTATGTATGTCGTTGCACAAAAGTAACTATAATTTAAACGAAATGACAGTATAAGTAATTATAACAATAAATAATAATTTATGTATGTAGCTACAAATGATAGTTTTATGTTATTTATTGTGTAAAGTTAATATAATATGCAGTCAAATAGAGGTACTTTTATTTGTATAATAAAGTAAATAATTGTATAATTATACATACATAAAAGGCTATGAAATTATCCATGTTTTTTATATCACGATCTGCGAAGGTATCTGCACTGCTTACAAATACTAAAAACAAATACCCTACAACACCTACACCTGTCTCAAAACCTGTGAACGGTCGTCTGGTTAGCTAACTGCTCAAGCTTTCCACGTATCTCAGCCCTAAATCAGGATAAGCTCTTGACTGGTTAGCTGGTCTCCCCCCCACTTTCTCCCAGCCGAGCGCCTCGGCCTCCTCCAAGGAGTCGGGCATCTTGGTGCCGAGTGTCTCCGGCTGCGTCAGCACCAGCGCGCCCGCCAGCACGCCCATGCACCCGTACATCGTCGACGGCAGACCGTGCCAGATGGCCGCCTGGGGGCAGACAACACGTAAACATTCATACTCGTACGACAAACAAGCAGGGTATCCCTGTTGTGGGAACCAGAAACGGTGACGTGACAAACAACGAGATTTTTTGCTTTTCTCTCACTTGACTACTACACCATTGAGGTGGTAAACAAACACATAAATATACCGGAGCTACCCCCGTCACTAGATCTCTGTCACCCCGTGAGTGCAAAGAGGTGCTCTGGCACTAAAAAGCGTGACGCTATATTTCTTAGTTTGGTATGCCCAAGTGTAGAAGGTGGTGACCAGCGGCGGCGTCAGTGGCGCAGTGATCGACCCGATGCGCCCGATCATCGACGAGAAGGCGAGCAGACTGTGCCGGTACTCCGTGGGGTAGAGCTCGGAGGTGTAGAGGTACAGCGCGGCGAAAGCCACGCTGATGCCGAACTTGCCGACCAGGAAGAGAATGAGTCGGACCATGGCCATGTCTGCGGAGGGGGGACATTTGTTACTCAAATGATGTATCGTGATGCTCACTGTTGAGTATAACTGGATCTTATCTGGTACTCGCAACTCAGTATTGTCCCAGTGCAGCATGTTCATTGTTTATTTGGCCGGGTCCGTTATTATATCGTCCATACGGGTAGCGGGTGGCTTACTGAATTTATACTGACTTTTATATTATTTGACTTAATACTTTATAGATGAAGTAAACTGATAACATCTAATGTCTCTTCTTGAAATAATGTTGCCTTGTTCAGTTTGATAGTGATATTCTCAGTCATTCTACATAGAATGAAAAATAATAGAGTAATTATTTACATTCAGAATTGGTAATAAAATCCCACCAAAACATTTTCATGTAAAAAATGTAGCCATGAACAAAAAGTTATCAGATCTCAAGTAGAGCCAAGCTTCTAACTCTACATGACCTAACTGTACAGCCCTAACTTCACAAACTCTAACACCTTACTCAAAATATGTGGCTTGGCCGTTTCACTACCGTCACATGAGCTTAAATTGGAAAATGCAAGCAAAGCAACGAAACGGCCAAGGTTTTATGTGTTTACTATTGACATCATATCCCAAGAATTTCGTCGATCTGGTAAAATCCAAACCCAAGTTCTGAGAGTTCAAAATAACGACGAAGCGTTACGAGAAAAGGTGGGTAGTGCCCCAGTGCTTCGCGCTCTTCTTGGCGGGGGCACAACCGTGCCCCCAGATTTGTCATAATTTAATATGACGTTGAAAGCATTTACGCTTTTTCCCATTCGAGGTGGCAGAAGCAAATTGTGCCCACTTTTTGTGAGTTATTCTATTGCAAATGCTTTATTTTTCTTACATATTATTCGCAAATAAAGGAGTGGGGTGCGTCATTTCAGTTTGAACAAGCTTTCACTAGCACTACTAGCTCTTTTATCATTTCTATCAATATCATTCTTTATTGAGACATTCGAATGAAGTAAATCATTCTTGAGTCCATCACTATTTATTTTCTCCCAAAAAGCGGTAACATCGGAACTGTCTGTACTTCGTTGTTTTAATAATAAGAAACAGACAATTTACAGGAAACAATATCAAGACCACAGACTTGTATAATAATTAATGATCAAGACACACGACATATCAAGCCGAGTTTGCGATAACGTATATTTACTACATGAAACTTACCGCTGTCTACGAACACGAAAGCGATATTACAAGCTGCGCTCAGGAAGTACCCAGAGCTGAGCGTGGCCTTCCTGCCGACGCTGTTGAGGAACAGGATGGACGCGCAGACACCTGGAGTCAGCAGACAGACAGGGACCTTACCGGCTATTGGCTCTCGACTTCGGCTTCGTATTAAAGCCGATGTCGAAAGCCCAATAGCCGGTATGCCCCGGTTATTAGCAAACTGAGGAATATCTGGCTATATTCCCGTAATTAGAGAGGAGCACAAGGAAACACGTTCGTATCGTCCAGCGTTATTTATTCGAGAGAAAGAGACAAATCTACCCACATATTAGCATATATCACACCCTCACCCTTAATTAATAGTACGTACCCTAATATATAACCTATAAGAACTAGTAAAATTTTACATTTTCCTCCATTTTACATGTAGTTACCCTTAGCCTTAGGATCTTTTCTAACTAGTATGTATAGGTACAATTCTTACAATTAACAATAAGACAAGGTATATTTAACTTACTTATCTAATATAGGTAATCTTACAATCAGAAACACAATAAGTAAATGAACTCAACAATGCCCGTTATGTGTTACGCATTTATCCATTTATCTCACATTAAAACAACTTAGTTGAGGTAACAGGTTACTTAAGTAATTCCAACGACATAATAATTAATCTATCTCCATACCATATCTAACAGCAGGTTTTATCATATCTCTAGGTCTTAGAACCATCCTAGGAGAATTTACTGGTGGAACATTATGATTACCCTGAAGGGTTTGTCCGGGCATCGGCCTGCCCGCGCTCGTGCCCGCGTCCACTTCTGAATCTAGGTCGTAAGACTCAAGCCATCTACCTTTTAATTGATCGATATGCCTGTTCATGGGTGGACCATCTTCCCTGCCTATAACATAGTTCCTAGACCCTACTTTTGCCTTAACATGCCCTTGAACCCATGATTTCCTCCCTGTATAATCCTTTGCCCACACCGTGTCCCCTTCCTCTAAATTCCTAGTCCTACCACCTGCATAATTTGTTTGCTTAAGCTGTGCCGTCCGTACCCGATCTTCAATCTGTCTGTCACCTTTTAATAAGTCCAAACGAGAACGTAAGTTCCTACGCTGCAAAATGCTGGCCGGTGAGGCTCCCGTAGTGCTGTGCTCAACATTTCTGTAAACCATTAAGTATGATTGCAACGCTGCATCCAAATCATTACCATCACGCAGTGATTTCCTCACGGCCCTCTTGCAGAGTTTGACCGCGCCCTCTGCCGCTCCATTGGAAGACGGATGGTATGTTATTTTCACTCCATTTTTAGACAAGAATTCTTCATACTCTTTACTGGTAAATGGAGGGCCGTTGTCAGAAACCACTTCTTTAGGTAAACCAAATCTGGCAAATACTTCTCTCATTACTTTAATAACTGAATAAGCAGTAGTTCTCTGCATCTCGAAGGCTTCTAACCACTTCGACGTCGAGTCGATCATAATTAAGAACGTTTTACCGTGAAATGGGCCTAAAAAGTCGACATGAATCCTCGTCCAAGGTTCTGACACATAGGGCCACGGTTGCGGTTGCGCACGGGGCGGTGCTGCGCCCTCTGCCGCGCACGTCGCGCACCGCTTCACCGCTCTCTCGATGTCCGCGTCTATCCCTGCCCACCACATAATGCTTCGAGCAATGGACTTCATTTTAACCACACCCATATGACCTATATGTAGTTCCTTCAACATAGTTGAGGTAAGTGAACGTGGTATTACTATTCTGTAACCCCATACTACACACCCCCTATCCAAGTACAGCTCATTACGTCGCAAAAAGTATGGTTTCAAATCCTCCTCCTCGCATCTACTTGGCCAACCTGTTTGTAAAAACATTACCACCTTTTTGAGGACTTCATCTTTGCTGGTATTAGTTTCGACTGTCTTCCTAGTAATCGGCAAAAAATCCTGTATGAAATTAATGTAAGTAATTTCTTCGCGTTCTTTTTTTGAGTTTCCTACCGGCAAACGTGACAATGCATCCGCCGCATTCTTCTCGCTCCGAACATACTGAATGTCATAATTGTATCCGCCTAACAAAATCGCCCAACGCTGCATTCTGCTCGCAGCCATCACAGGTACGCCGACTTTGTCCCCGAAAATGGTAACTAATGGTTTGTGATCCGTTTTTAGCGTAAACTTCCGACCAAAAAGATACTGGTGGAATTTTCTAACGCCATATATTATGGCCAGTGCTTCTCGTTCAATTTGAGAGTATGACTTCTCAGCTGCATTCAAAACCCTTGACGCAAACGCTATGGGCCGCTCCCCGTGCGGCGTCAGGTGCGATATGACCGCGCCGACGCCCACGCTGCTCGCGTCCGTTGTCAGCAATAAAGGTAAATCCGGTGAGTAATGAGCTAAAATCTGACTAGAAATTAACAAACCTTTAACCTCCCTAAAAGCTTGCTCACAAGTCTCATCCCACTGGTATTTAACCTCTTTCCTTAGCAGATTATACAAGGGCGATAGCACTGTACTAATGTTTGGCACAAACTTAGCGTAGTACATAACAAGACCCAAAAACGATCGTAATTCCGATACATTGCTTGGTGAACGAACCTTTTTTATTGCCTCAATTTTGTCTGGGCAGGTATGTACACCTTCTTTATTGATAACGAATCCCAAATAAGTCACTGATTCGGCAAAGAAGGTACACTTGTCCTTTCTAATTTTCAGACCAAATTTAAGTAACCTACTAAACACCTCATGAAGCGTATCCAAATGAGACTTGTCATCCACCCCTGTGATTATTAAATCATCAAGGAAAACACCTACTCGAGGCATGTCTGAAAACAACTGCTCTAATTTTCTTTGAAATATTCCCGGACTTGAAGCTAGACCATAGATCAATCGATTGTACCTAAACAAGCCCTTATGAGTATTGATGACAGTGTACTTTTTAGACTCCTCTTCTAGCTCAAATTGCGCATATGCTTGTGACAAATCTAATTTGGTAAACCTTTCCCCACCATGCAATTTCGCTAGCAAATCCTCGACTCTCGGCAAGGGAAAACGATCCACCTCCAGGCATTTGTTTAAGGTTATCTTAAAATCCCCGCAAACGCGAATCGCGCCATCCTTTTTCATGACTGGCACGATTGGCGTAGCCCAGTCAGATGTGGTTACCGGCTCGATGACGCCCTCGCGCACCAGCGAGTCAAGCGCGTGCTCCACGGGCTCGCGCAACGCGTAGGCGAGCGGCCGCGCGCGCATGAACACCGGCCGCGCCTCGGGCCGCATGTGGATGGACACCGTTCCACCAGTAAATCTTCCCAGTCCATCCGCAAACACGTCAGAGTATCTGGAACTGAATTTAGCTAAGTTAAACCGACTGTCAGATTCGTTAACACTGTGACATTTCACCACTGGGCAATCAATCCCTAACTCACTCAACCATTGACGGCCTAATAGATTACTCATTCCGCTTTCTAAAACATACAAGTCTAAATACATAGTTTTGTTGCCGTAGGTCACGGATGGTGTTATTTTGCCTACCGGTTCCACTCTTTCACCAGTATAGTATCGTAACATAAGGTCACTTTTTTTTAATTTACAGTTCAAAAAATGATTTTTGTACAAATCATGGCTAATACACGAAATTACACTTCCCGTGTCAATTTCCATCAATAAGTCTACGCCATTGACACACACACTGGTGGTGTAAGGTATGAACTGTTTCAACTTTTTTGTGTCAATAGAAAAGTTATTTACCTCGTCACTTAGACTGCCATCACTGTCCGTATACATAACCTTCTCTTCCATCGTGTTATTGTTTACCGGTACCGTGCCTCGCAAATTTGGACACATCTTCTTCAAATGTCCTTGGCGATTGCAAACTCGGCAAACATACATCTTGAACTTGCAAGTACCGTTAGCATGTTGACCTCCACAAGATCCGCAAATCTCTCCTGAACGATCCAATCGCGGTTGTACTTTGGGATTCTGCCTCTTAACGCTACTCGCTCCGCTCGATAAACTTGTACCATACGACTGCGAATCACGCGACGACCGCATGCCTGTCCTATGCACGCCTGTACTGCCGCTCGCGCCCCTTCGAGTCATATTATCTGGTCGCTCTCGATTCGAACCAGATATCTGATGCACTGAAGCTGATGATCTTGACCTTGGCATGCCGTCACTCCCTCGGGCCCGGCCTTCTACCAACGCAGAATCAATCTCCGCTGCCTCCAATGTAATAGCCAGCTTATATGCCTTATCAAACGCCACGTCGTCCTCCGCAAACAATCGCTGCCGTATGTTTTCACTTACTATGCCGCAAACAAATTGATCTCGTAGGTTTTCTTTTAAATTGACCTCTGTAAACTTGCAGTCTTTGGATAAACTCCTCAATTCCGTGACAAATTCCGCTATGCTTTCGTCAGTCCTCTGTTTACGTTGACGAAATTTGTATCGCTCAGCCAACAGACTAGGTTTAGGTAGCAAATGACCTTTCATGACCTTTACGAGCTCTGTGTAAGTTTTTGTTGATGGTTTTTCCGGCGTACACAAATTAACCATAAGTTCGTACGCTTCACTACCGATCACTGTAATTAACGTAGCAGTTTTCAATTCACTTTTCACACTATTTACAATGAAATATTGTTCCAGTCGATCTACATACAAGTCCCAATTGTCCTTGACTAGGTCAAACGGCGCAATCTTTCCCACAGACATTTTTAGGTGGCACTTTTAATTTTCACTAAATACACGCGTGAATAAGTCCGTTTTCGTCGCCAGTGAGGAATATCTGGCTATATTCCCGTAATTAGAGAGGAGCACAAGGAAACACGTTCGTATCGTCCAGCGTTATTTATTCGAGAGAAAGAGACAAATCTACCCACATATTAGCATATATCACACAAACTACAAGAATTGCCATTTTGGGCAGTAACAGTATGTACAGCTACTAAGCAGCGATTGGTTACAGTTAGTCTTGCTATTATTGCTCTAGAATTTATGTATCAGGACGTTGCTACTATTTCAGAATATAAATATTTCTCTTTCCGTTAGTTAAGTTTCTCTAAACTAGAGTTTAGTGAATTGGGTGACCTAAGTACATATATCAAAATGTCGATATTCCTCGGAAACATAAAAAACCCGTTACATACTTACTAGGAATCTCAATAGCACAGATCATAATATAGTTCAGGTACATGTTGCCCGAGAGGCTGGTGGCGTTGATGGAGAGTCCGTAGTAGACGAAGGTGGTGGTGATCCACCAGATAGGGGTGGTCATCACTCGCCGCAGCAGCACCGGCGACATGAAGATCGCTCTTACGAGACCTGGATTCTCTTCACCAGGGCTCTGCAATGAGACCATTTGAATACTTTATGATTTTGGGAATGACGGGTAATTATACTCGGTAAAATTTTAGTCATTTTGTTTTTTTTTTGGAGAATAAAGTGCCGTGCCACCCATCAATATGATAAACTTTCCCCGAGAAACATGTGGTTGCAAACGAAAGTGCAGGTCATTATACTAAACAGTGTTGGTATGTTTGTTTTTTAACCATTAACTTTTTCTGTGGTTTGGTCTTTTCAGCAGCCTCATCTGATTACAATGATTGAATATAGTATTGAATGAAGTGGTGAACGTCTTACCAACTTTGCAGCAGGTTCGGGCGGGTTCATCAAGGAATTCATGGTCTTCTCGCTAATCTCCTTCTTGTTGACGCTTGCAACCTTGTTGAGGACCTCTCTGGCTTCCTCGTACCGCTGCTTTGAGAGGAGCCACCTAACGCTCTCCGACAGGATCCAGTAGTAGCTGACGATGAGGATGCAGGGGATGTGGAGTGCCATGATCATGTAGCGCCAGGGCTGGATGAGCCAGGCCACAGCGCCCAGGATTATTTGACCGACGGCGAACATCGACGAGATGGTTGTGCCGGTCACTACCCGGTATTTTGGACCAACCATTTCAGTTGCTGTAATAATAAAAGAGTATGGCATCATTTTCTTAGTCATTGTCTCATAACATATTAATCTTCAGCGTTATTTCTATATACAATGATGCCCAAGTTTAGCCAGACAACAGGTTCTAGCCTATTCCCGCAGTTTAAAGGGATATAAAGGTTTACTAACGTCGCGTCGTCCTATATGTATGTATAGTCAAAGAGCACAGATACCACAAGCAATAGGTACTATGCATAAGGTAGCTGATAATTGAGAAGCACCATAAGAAGATGAAGTAGCAGGTTCTTCTTCTTCATTAGGGGGTATACTAGTGCCTGCACTTGGCCCACATAGGTGAATTCTTTGTGCATTCCCCTGCGCCTTTGCTTCAGTTCAGACATCCTAACTCCTGCACCAGTTGAAGAAGGAGGCCTGGGTAGAAGTAGCAGGTCAACCTACCAAACACATAAGCCGAGCTGAACGTCCCAGCACCAAGAGTCGTCTGCAGCAGCTGCAGCGCCAGGTACATCGGGTAGTTGGTGGAGAAGGCTCTGACGAAGCCCACCACCGCCAGGTTGGTGATGCTGATGACGAGCGCAATGCGGCGGCCGAACCTGTCCGACACGTAGCCCGTGATCGGCAATACCAGCAGGGTGCCCACATTGCTAAGCATTCCCGCGAAAGCGCGCAGCCATTCATTACATTCTAGACCGAACTGGGAAAAATATATTATTTTCCTGATGGTAGTTTCGGTCAAATCGTTGTACGTCTTCGTCTATGTAAGAACAACATGCAACAAGCCGAATCTATTAGTTCTGCGCGTGCACGAGGGTCGGTGGGTGAACGACGCTGACAACACACAACGAATTCAAATAGGTTGATGCCTTTCTCTTGTAGAGGTGGTTGGATTTGGAATACCTAACAAAGCAACGGACCTACCAGAACAGATTTTCAAAATATTAAAGAAGTCTTATTTCAGTGTAAAATAATATTTTTATGACAAAACTGCATGGTCTTTACCATCTCGGCGCACAGAAATCCAAAGAGGGGCGATGGAGTCAGTACGTCTCTCTTCGGTGTATTTCCTTAGACAAGTAGAAATTGTATTTTTAAGGCCCTCTATATTTTAAAAGAAATAGAAATAGAAATAGAAATTGTTTATTTTGCCTAAAAAAAAAAAACAATACTTACTGAGGAAAGCGAATGCGTAAGTAGGTATATAAGGCAAAAAAGGGAACAGTCTCAGCGTTTGCTACAAGCTAGCACAGTACTAGCTTGCAGCGCTGGTTTTCAGACAGTCCCTGACTAAAATTAAGAAAACTAAAACTAACTTGGTAAATACTACCACTAAGACTAAAACTAAAACAATAACTGGGATTGAAACTAAAACTACGACAATATGAAGGAATAAACTAAACAATATTATACATTAAATAAAATAAATAAAAAATAAAATAAAGCAGAGACGTAAGTAAATTAAATTCAAGGAACCAGCAAACAAAAAACAGCAGTTTCTAATATAAAATAAAGTGAAGTGAAGTGATTGATATAACTACACAGACATTTAAAGGAGATAAAAGATAAAAGAGAGAAAAGAGATGAGAGATATCACTCAACACAACGTGAACGTGAAACACAGGCGAGTCTTATCGTGCATAATATTGAGCAGAATCTTTAATCTGTCTCTCCAGAAGGACCTTACGCAGTTTTATTTTGAAAGTTTGTCTCGATATTTTGCTACGCAGGGGAGGGGGCAGGTCGTTCCAGATTTTTGATGCAGCATATTTGAAACCGCCCTTAAAGCCAGCCGTCCTGTGCTTCGGTATTACCAACTTGTTCTGCGCTAAACCTCGAGTAAACATGTGATGGCAATCTTTTACTGATGTAAGCTTCGCCCATAGATACGCTGGGGTTTTGCTGTCTAGCACTTTAAACACTAGATAAGCCAAGTGTAGTTTCCGGCGTGCAGACATTTTAAGAGAGCACTTGTCGTTGAGAAATGGTGTTATAAAGTTCCGTCTTGGAATCCCGAAACAAAATCGCACACAAGCATTTTGTACCCGTTGTATAGCGCGTTCCGTTTTAGCGAACAGTCTTGGACCATATACCACGTCACCGTAGAGATAGTACAAGACTTTCAGTCAGAAGTGACCGGACTTTTTCTGTCAGAAAGTTTCTAATTGTGTATAAAACTTTCAATCTATAGAAGGCGTTTCTGATTTTAAGCTGCACGTGTTGTTCGAATCGTAAATCACCGTCTATCACGAGACCAAGATTCCTAGCTGACAGTACTCTTTCAATGTCTTCACCATTTATTTGTATCCTCGGGCTTTGCTCTACTACCGAATTTCGTTGGTGTTTTGTTTCCTGTTAAAAGAGGTACGGGGGAGTTTCTTGCCCTTCTTTGCTCCATCCCTAAGCCCACAACTTCCGTACGGGCGGTAGTATACAAAAATATTCATATTATATTGACGTTGACAATCTGTATGATTTTATGGTCAATAAAAAAAATACTTTGACTTTGAATACGTGGATTCGAATAATTTCTTTAGCCTAAACTAAACAAACCAGAGACCAAAAGCCATATAAGAAGAAATAAGTAGTGTATTGGACTAGAAAATAATTACCAAGGCCAAGAGATCCAGCGATGGTCTGATTATATATAGCCGAGCCTTGCTTCAGTACATACTTAGTATAAACTGAAGCAAGGCTCGGCGGGACGGTTTCGCCACTGTTGAGTTAGTATAATATGTTGGGCATAGTGACATGTGACAGAAGGAGCGATTGGCTGGTGGTCGCGGGTGTCCGCGGTGGGTGTTTTTCAACCTATAGACCGTATCTGTTACATCTGTAGCTAAGATTACCCCGCTGGATATCACTCACATCATATACCACCGAGTTAGTCCTGGCGTGCACCCAGGAGTCGCACTCCTCGGTGTCGCTGGAGAACAAGCCCGCGGGGCAGGTGTCGGGCGCGGGGGGGGCGGTGCTGTTGAGGGGCACGTAGCGCTGGCAGGACGAGAAGCCCCCGCCCTCCGCAGGGACGGCGCTGAGGATCCAGTGCGGCTCGTACACGGGGCTGGTGCCGTCGCATTCTGGGACCGCACATCTGACGACGACTAGCTCGGTTAACACATGAACGTACAGCAATCTCCCGGACACACTGGTGCATATGAAATTACGAACGAGAATCCTTTGGGAAAGCTCAAAGACAAGGAAAGCTGTAAAAATTAACTGAGACTGCTTGAGATATACGGAGTTTTTCTCATTATGTTTCTCTTCCCTTAAAGTAGGATGTAAAGTATACTATTTGCGGTATAGATATGTACCTATCTTATAAGGAAATATGTCAGTCAGCGCTCATTGTCAGCCCGTAATGAAAACAAAGGCCAGTCTGAAGCTATTTATCTTAGACTAGCTGTTACCCGCGACTTCGTCCGCGTGGAATCTTTGGAATATGTATTCTGTAGAGTGGCAGAAAAGAGGTCTTCCGCATATTCACATACTTTTATGGTTATCACATCACACCTGATGTTATAGATGAAAAAGGATTTTAGCAAAATCATCAGCACGACACAACTCAAAGAAGGCAAGAAGTGTAGTTTGTGGTGGGCTGCAAGTCTGTCTGCGAGGTTTTGCTGATAAAATATACTCTTTGGCCATTTTCCAGGTGAACCGCAAGATGAAACACGGTGGGGAAGCGTTCATGAATCGGAAATCCAAAAATTCGCTATACAGCCTCTGAACTACATAGAACCTCTGAACTACACCTCCCACTTTCAAAATCTTTACTTCATCTTTTTCTTTTTCTAGAGCAAAGTGGCTTGGTCAGATCCTTTATTTGTATATTTGCCAACGTATTTTATTGATTTTACAGAGTAGCAAAATTCGATGTTAATATGCGCGTTAAATGTTCTCAAAAGAACCGGATTATACGGAAATACCCAACGACCGACGTAGTCTACTCCATTAATTTCTAAAGTAAAGCCTTCTTCGTCTGGAGAACTTCTTTTATATTGCGGGTATAGAGGTCTGGGATATCTTTTACAGCAATTTATTGTCTTTCATACAAGGTGGCTACCGCATGGCCCATGTATATTTTTAGACTTCACTATTTCTAATAGTATTGGGTCATTTCCTGGATTGGGTATTTCTGCACAAATAATTGTATTAACATCAGTGGTGATATAATGTTATTAACATAAAAGTATTTAAATATGCGGGAGACCTCTTTTCTGCCACTCTACAGAATACATATTCCAAAGATTCCACGCGGACGAAGTCGCGGGTAACAGCTAGTTATAATATATAAATAAAATATAAACTACACAAATATGTAATTAATTACCTATGTACACACACATGGTACTACATTGTAGATATTATGTAGGTACTAACGATTTTTTGCATTTCGGATGAAAAGCGACACGACCACTGTCTTCTTTCACCTTGTCGTACCTACTAATTCGGTAATGGATGCAGCCAGATAGTACTTTCCCGATGCCCCACTCCCCGTACCTCCCCCCGCCCACATGCATGGAATCTTCGCCACTATTCTGGACAAGAAACGTATCGTACGTACCACCTATAAATCTATAATATTATACTAATACAGATAGACCACGTAGAACAAAATATGTGACCGGCGGCGGCGTAAACAGAGATGCTACGGAAGTTTCTTTAGTTCATTTCATATGTTTATTTGCCATTTCACAGCATATGAAAATAAATAGTGCAATCAATATTAAATACATAAAATGCCAGTTCGAGGGTTTTATCGCTTGGTGCAGCACCATAGAAAAATTGCAAATACCATGAGATGGCGCTAAGATATACAGGGTGTAACAGAAGGGTGTAACAGAAGGGTGTAGTCATATTTTAGGGGGTTGATAGGGAGACCATTCTGAGTAACTTTTACAATGAAACCGATTTGATCAGAGCAACTTTATTTTTCTTTGCTCCATACGTTTTGGTCCGGGCGGTCAGCTGATTTGTATAGAGAAGTAAAAAATAAAGTTGCTCTGATCAAATCGGTTTAATAGTAAAAGTTGCTCAGAATGATGTCCCTAACAACCCTCTAAAATATGACAACACCCTTCTGTTACACCCTGTATAGGCTTTATTCTAAGATTAGCGCCACCTTAAAGTACAAATCTTACTCCTCACGCCATCTCTTTTTGACGAAGGCTTACTAATTCTAATTTTAAGTGCTCACCCTGTAGTACGACATACATTGCTATTCCACTTGGTGCACCCGTAGACCTACCTCATAAAAGTAACCTATGTGCCAAATTCGGAATCTCTAAACTCAATGGTTTGGATTTCTCCATAAAAACTGTGGAAACCCGTTAAATCCCATTAGGGATTGAATTTTGAAAAATCCTGTAACACGTATTTACTTATTTACCGTCAGGAGTACTCCTACCAAGTTTATAATAAAATGGTCTAACTAATCTCGCTTTTCCATACAAACTTAGGACCCCCGTTTTTGAATAAAAAACCTTTCTTAGAGCACTCCTAGATCTTATAAGGAACCTATGTGCCAAATTTGGAGACCCAGACCCAGCGGCAGCGGTTTCAGCTGTACGTTGTCTTTGTATACACAACTTCATCCCCCCTTTTCACCCCCTAGGGGGTAGAATTTTCAAAAACGCTGAGATACGTATCATAAGTTTTTAATCGTCATCACACAAAATGAAGACCATAACTTCAAAACTGACGGACTTTTATACAAACTTTGGACCACAGTTTCACCCGCTTTGGAGGTCAGCTTTGAAATATCTTTTCTTAGTGCACCCCCAGACCTTCTAAAGAACCTATGTGCCAAATTTGGAGTGTCTAGACCCAGCCGTTTGGGCTGTGCGTTGACTTTGTATATACAGCTTCATCCCTCTTTTCACGCCCTAGGGGGTCGAATTTTCAAAAACGCTGAAATACGTATCATAAGTTTTTATCGTCATCTTAAACACAATATTTAAAGACCATAACTTCAAAACTGACGGACTTTCATACAAACTTTGGACCCCAGTTTCACCCGCTTTGGAGGTCAGTTTTGAAAAATTCTTTTTTTAGTGCACCCTTAAACCTTATAAAGAACCTATGTGCCAAATTTGGAGTCTATAGACCCAGTAGTTTGGGCTGTGCGTTGACTTTATGTACACAACTTCATCCCCTGTTTCACCCCTAAGGGGGTAGAATTTTCAAAAACCCTGAGACACGTATTCAATCGTTTTCAATTGTTATCTTAAACGAAAAATTTAAAGACCATAACTTCAAAACTGACGGACTTTCATACAAACTTTGGACCCCCCCCGTTTCATCCCTTTAGGAGGTGAGTTTTGAAAAATCCTTTCTTAGTGCACCCCTAAACGTTATAAAAAACCTATGTGCCAAATTTGGAGTCTCTAGACCTAGCAGCGGTTTTGGCTGTGCGTTGATATGTCAGTCAGTCAGTCAGTCAGTATCTTCTTTTATATATTTAGATGAATGTGTATGTGGGGATATCACAATACTAATTTTGTATAGTCCAGTCAGACTTTGGTCGTGGTAATGATGATGAGTGTGTTGCGGAAAGTAAAGTCCCAATCCTTTTTATGCAATTTTATTGTTTAAGTAGGTTCACACAGTAAAGGGTGGCAATTCCGATATGTCTATATTGTCTATGTCACGAGACGGTTTGGTGACGTACTCGTTAGTCTCAGCAAATAGCGGTTATTACTAGCATGTTCGGTAAGACTATCTTTTTATTATAACCAGCAGCAGTAAACTTGATAATGTCATTGATATGGATGATTTGGCTGTTGCAACGCATCACTTTGTCTAGTACAAATTTTATCTTTTGTAATTCATAACTCTTTATTGCATGGAAAACAACGTGATACAAAAATCTTGATTAACAAATAATTTGGTACTTATTATCACTCTAGCAAATTATTACTCTAGAACTACTGAAGTTGAATAATACGTATAGGTGAATGTGAAGCAACGGATTCGGGACCTAGTGGAGTCATTAACTTTTGTATTAACTACCCACATACTCAATAGGTATTCGGCTCATAAAACTAACTTTTCCAAAAATGTGCACTATTTCTATGGGTTACCAGTCAGGCTAATGATGACGTTGGTGATTACCTGTGAGGGATCGCGGCCGCAGAGAAGATGTATTCACTCATGAAGGCGGACATGGCTATCGGTACTGCGACCAGCAGGATGATCCTCAGCTGGAACCAGCCGAATTGCCCAAGTTCGTTCACCAGCACATCGTCCAGGTCTATCGCCTTCTCCACCTGGCCGACTCGGGACGGCCGGCTCTTGCGTGACACCTGGGATTTTTGAGACTTCTGGCTAACTGCGCTCGGCCTTCCACGTTCTGTTGATTCGTCCGCCATTTAATGGAATTTCTTCTGATTCAGTCACACCGCAAAATGTGTCCTCAAACCAGAATTTTCAAATGACAGTCTTCTGAGACTGGACATGTGCGTCGGTGGCCGCAGTTAGACCTGGAATGTCAATTATTTCCGGACTTCAAGTTTCGGTGTCTTTGAAATTATCTTTAATTGTTAATTTGTACCTTGCACCTATGTGCAATCGCTGAAAGTAAGATAAAATTTACACGTAATTTAAAAATTGTGCATTTAAAAATCTGTGCAACCATAGTTCTTCAACTTCTTGATTCATTTAATTCGTTTATTTGGTATTTTTCATTTGTAGACGTCGTCGCTCGTGGGTTCGAGTACAGCTTCAGTCACTAGGCTATCTTCCTTTTAAGATACTCGCACATAGCGGAGGGCATCTTCTTCTTCTTCATCAGGGGTAGTAATGCCTGCACCTGGCCCTCTTGAGTGAGGCCTTTGGGGGCATGTAAACACCCGAATATTTTATTATAAAACTTTGCGCAAGTGGTCGTGCCTTTATTTTATGGTGTTTTATGATGCCAGTCATTCTCAGCGTTCCGGAGAATAAATAAATCACGGACGTGCTAAACTAATTTCTTTGTGTTATTATTTTTATTTGTATTTGTTTGTTCTATTTATCTTTCCAAGGAACCTGCCACTCGCATGAAGCTCCTCAATGCCGGTTACCCACTATACCAGAACCTCATTAAAGCTCATTATCATTACTATATCTGCTTGGTTACTGCTAAAACTCGCTATTTAGTTTTTAGCTTCGTCACTATTACCTATCATTTGTACATTTGTACAGTGTCATAAAATCATTGCTAACTGTCTGTTGTTCACCAGTATCGGCATTATGTGTCTGCTACAGTAGTGAGTTGAGTACTTTAGGACGTACTTAAATCATGTTTAAGAGGATTTCACTTGATGCCAACTAATCTCTCTTTTACTGCGCACTATCTCAGATTATTAATAGTATCGTTATATCTTGGTAAATTAAACTGCAGGATTTAACTCGCATCGTATGTAACAGGGAGAAGACAATCCGTTTAATTTATCTATGTAATCCGTCAACTCATTTATTAAATCCGATTCATTTACAGTTTTTCAGTTTACGGGTGGCAGAGTCACAGACTCTCAAGATGCAAAATATAGCAGAAAGCAAAAGATACTAAAATGAATAGAATTTACAAAGACAAATTATCGTTAAAAATTGCGATATGGCTGACTAGCCGAATGTGTCAACTAGACGAAGCCTCAGGTCACAGTGAAACGGAAAATATTTTAAATAAGTTAAGTTATTTATGATGATATTGTTTTTAGCACGATTTAGCTGTTAAACTTCGGTAAAACTCATATTTACAGAGTGTTACAGAAAGGGTGTGTACAGGGTGTACAAGCCGAAAGACAATTGTTAGGGACATCATTCTGAACAACTTTCACTATGGGAACGACTTGAATATATGAATGAATGAATGACTTGATCAGAGCAACTTTATTTTTATTAACTCAGTACTTTTCGGGCCTAGCGCTCAGCTGATCTGTATGGTGTGGGTAGCTAATGCAAAAGTGAATGATTCCACTAGGTCTCGAATCCGTTCTTTCTGTTACACCCTGTATAAGTACCTAAATAGCATATGGGCTGCAAGTTACGTGTAATGTCTTATGCATAACAACAGTAATAAAATTGTTGTTCTTATAAATGTTGAATAGGCAAATAAATACTCAGTATTCCGATAGCTCCTATTAGGTTGTTGGTTCTGTAAATAATTAATATTTGTGTTGTAGAAAAACAAGAGTGAGATAAACCTTATTCAAAGAATAAAATGTAATGATCAACAAGTACTAATCAAAACTTGATCTATCTTATTTTTGACAAAAATTAACTTTTAATTAATCGTCACAAACTCGTTGTATAACATTTATCACTATTTATCGCGGTAGATAACTAATAAATAATATTGCAAAATGGAGTATTGAATCACTGGTTGAAAGTGGGCCTATTGGTGCCTCTGCCACCCCGTATGGGAAAAGGCGTGACGCTATGTAATATTTTGTTATATATGTAATCATTAATCGTTTTAATAATAATGCACAATAATTCAATTACGCTTATATCTAATCTGACTTATAGCGATTACAAACAGGTACAAGGCATCAATCAACGATAATTTCAAGAACACCGAAACTTCGCAATCTGGAGATAATTCACATTCATGGGCTTGCAGCGGCGGCCGACGCACATGACCTGACAACACCGGGAGTCATTTGACAATTCCGGGTTGGTAACACAATCCAGGGTGCACAGAACCAGAAGAAATCACTGAAAATGGCGGACGAATCTACAGAGCGTGGAAGGCCGAGCGTGTTCAGCCAGAAGTCTCGAAAATCCCAGTTTTCACACAAAGGCCGGCCGTCTCGACTCAGCATGGTAGAGAAGAGGATAGACCTGGACGATGTGCTGGTGAATGAACTTGGCCAGTTCGGCTGGTTCCAGCTGAAGAACATCATGCTGGTCGCAGTACCGATAATCATGTCTGCCTTCATGAGTGAATACATCTTCTCTGCGGCTGCGATCCCTCACAGGTAATCATCACCATCTACAAACCACCATTCATCCATCATCATTATCGGGCGAAACACTATTGAGTAGGTTAGGTCTAGGTCTCCTCTCCTCATGTTTGTGAATGATTCAACTCGAAATCCGCGTCCATTGTTTTACATTCACCTCAGCTGGGTAAAACTCCGAAATATTCCACGGTAGGTACAAGTCAAGCACTTTCTATACAAAACATCATGGAACGTTAACGTCAGCTCCAAATTAGTGCTAACCTGATGTTAGCTTAAATAATAATAACTTATATCAATGAGGATAATGACTATTGAGCATGGCATGCCAGATATGGCAAGGTCAGAAGACGGCGAATATCAAAGAGAGGGACATAGAACAATTAGCAGACCACTTGCCATGTCCGGATGACGATGCGCGGATTCTCGTAATCGTGGTCAGTTTACACTGAAGCGTTTAAGTGCAGTAAGTGTATTTCGTCTCTTAGGTATAGGCTTTACCTTATTTCATTGCAATTTCTGATTCTTCACGTGGTTTTGTTATGCCATGAAGACAAAAATAATAATTTGTCTTGGGACAGGCACTGCCCCTGCCAATTGGTACAAAGGCACAGCCGTACCATTTATTTTTCTAACCTTCACTTTAAAGATCTCCTATTTACCCTGACCCTATGTCAAAAGTCCAAAGCGTAAGCAACAAACACTTCATGAATTATAATCTTGCTGGATTGATAAAACTTAATGTACCGTATAAATATAAATGAACAGTATCAGACAGCCTATTGCGTTGCTTGCAACAGCCAAATAATCCAATTTTTATTATCAATCGTGCTGCTGCTGGTTGTGAATACATACTTAAATATCCAAATATAGTGATATCCGCACAAACTTAAACATACCTCTGCATGTCAATAGCTTTAGATACTGGGCTTTGATTTACGTTATGTTGCCATCTACGACAAGACGCCGCAAACAAACGACGACGTGCTTTTATTTGGAAGCGACACTTAATTTACATAGCTATCCCCAAAGTATTCTCGTTCGTATGCACCAGTGTGTCTGGGCGATGTATTCCTGTTTGCTTAAGAGTTAACCGAGATAGTCGTCGTCAGATGTGCGGTCCCAGAATGCGACGGCACCAGCCCCGTGTACGAGCCGGACTGGATCCTCAGCGCCGTCCCTGCGGAGGGCGGGGGCTTCTCGTCCTGCCAGCGCTACGTGCCCCTCAACAGCACCGCCCCCCCCGCGCCCGACACCTGCCCCGCGGGCTTGTTCTCCAGCGACACCGAGGAGTGCAACTCCTGGGTGCACGCCAGGACTAACTCGGTGGTCTATGATGTAAATGATATGATATTTAGCTGGTAAGCTTAGGTACAGACGTAAGTTTAGAGGTCGAAACACATTGCCAGGAGGTTTGGTAGCAGGGCGGGTCGCTAGTGGCACGGCAGATAATCGCTAGGGACGAATGTTTGTGACCGTTCCATCCTCTGAGCTGTCCAATCAGGTGCAGGGCATATTAAATACAATTTCTACAGTATTCGCCTTTGAATTCGTTGTATGTTGTAAGTTCTTTGCAACCACGCGTCAACATTGTCTTGTTGAATTTGTTTTACATATACGATGATTTGACTGATCATCTCTATGTAGGTAGAAAATAATATTGTCGTTGTTTTCCCCAGTTCGGCCTAGAATGCAACGAGTGGTTGCGCGCCTTCGCGGGCATGCTGAGTTCCGTGGGGACGCTCCTAGTGTTGCCTATCACAGGCTACGTGTCGGACAGGTTCGGCCGCCGCATGGCGCTCGTCATCAGCATCACCAACCTGGCGGTGGTGGGCTTCGTCAGAGCCTTCTCCATCAACTACCCGATGTACCTGGCGCTGCAGCTGCTGCAGACGACTCTTGGCGCTGGGACGTTCAGCTCGGCTTATGTGTTTGGTAAGTTGTCCTGCTGTCTCATCTTCTTCTTTTTAAACCTCTCCACTATTGGACATTGGCGGTCAGCTCTCATTTACCTCATTATGCTCACGGTCTGCTCACATGGTCATCTGAATCTTTAGGACGGTGTTCGTAACATTGGGAATAATAAAATTAAGAAATCTTTTGCGCCACAAGCTAGACCTAGATAAAGAAAATAATGCCATACTTACTTGTTTTGTTATAACAGCGACTGAAATGGTGGGTCCAAAATACCGAGTAGTGACCAGCGCAACCTGCTCGTCCATGTTTGCCACGGGTCAAGTGATCCTGGGCGCCGTGGCCTGGCTCATCCAGCCCTGGCGCTACATGATCATGGCACTCCACATCCCCTGCATCCTCATCGTCAGCTACTACTGGATCCTGTCGGAGAGCGTCAGGTGGCTCCTCTCCAAGCAGCGGTACGAGGAAGCCAGAGAGATCCTCAACAAGGTTGCGAGCGTCAACAAGAAGGAGATTAGCGAGAAGACCATGCGTGCCTTGATGAACCCGCCCGCACCTGCTGCGAAGGAGGTAAGACTGTCAGTTGATCCATTGCTTCATTCCCGTGAGTGCTTAGTAAGTTAGGAGCGAACCACACGTAATCGATATAGTCTAATAAGTCGAACAAACTTACAATTGAGAACAATAGGCGTTGCAACGAGATGGAGTTAGTGGTTGCATACCACACATACCCACATTGTTTAGTTTGGCACGAGGTTAGATAAAATGTCCACTTTGGGCGGATGACTTCTCCGGGGTGGGATGGGTTCCTATCTATTTATATATTATATTTTGTTTTTTGTTTTTATCTGTATTTATGTATTATTAGTAAGTAGTCTATTATTTTAATATTTATCGTTGTGCACTTATGTAGGTCTACCTTTTATTAAATTATCCTCTCCATCCTAGGTTTGCTGGAAGAGATCTCTTATTAGAGATAAGCTCGCCTTTGTACATGTTTTTTCTAATATTAAGTGTCTGTATTATGTTTTCTGTGCAATAAAGTATAAAGATAAAGAATTCTCAAAGATCGATGAGGTTATCGCAAGACATAAAACATGACATGGTTACCCGAAGAATTTAGCTTTCTTCCCAATACATGAAACATAAACATTTACATACAGGCACATAAATGGGTTCTGGTTTCACACTAGGATACCCTGTGTCGTGGCAACCAGAAACAGCGACTTCACAAACATGTAAACATCCAAGACCTGTTTTTTTTTCCAAGCCGGGATTCGAACCCAGGACCTCTCGCATGCATACCGCTGCGCCACAGAGGTCGTCATACAGATGTGATGGCACATCTGAATCGATTTATCTACTTGATATTTGGTCATTCTAGCATCTGGATGGATAGATTGATACCTGTGAACTCTAAAACCATAAAGTATTCAAATGGTCTCATTGCAGAACCCCGGTGAAGAGAATCCAGGTCTCGTGAGAGCGATCTTCATGTCGCCGGTGCTGCTGCGGCGAGTGATGACCACCCCTATCTGGTGGATCACCACCACCTTCGTCTACTACGGACTCTCCATCAACGCCACCAGCCTCTCGGGCAACATGTACCTGAATTATATTATGATCTGCGCTATTGAGATTCCTGGTATGAAACTGACTTATTATGTTTTGGCTATTCCGTACACTAGTATCGTAAAGTACCGTGTGTTACACAAGTTACCCATTTTCCAACAACCACAACGCCCCAGAGCGTCCTGGAACGCTATTTTAGATTTTGAATTTTATTGCCATGGCATGAGGTTCAAAATCGCGATGCGTCAAAAGTTTGCTGGGTTGTAGACGGGCTAAATAACGGATACCTGTATAGAATTAAACTACAATTTTGGAATTGGACTGATAACCCGCCTGTCTGCTGTCTTCAGGATTCTACACGGCGGTGCTGATCCTCGATAGGATCGGCAGGAAGGCGACACTCACTTCTGGCTACTTCCTGAGCGCGGCTTGCAATATCGCCTTCGTGTTTGTTGACAGTGGTAAGTACATCTAAGTGTCAAAAAATAAAATACAATATAAGCTGATAAGCGGATAAGCTGATAAGCTCGAATTTGCGCATAAAATGTTATTTAAGTTTTAATACTAAGTAACCGTGCAATAAAGAATATGAAAATGAAAATAATGTGCCTACTGAAGGGCTCAAGCCATTCCTTAGAGTAGGATTACCAGCATGATACCATACCAGTTCGGGTTGATGGAGGGGATGGAAGGTATAGCAGGCCAACCAGACAACTGTCTAACTGTCAGACTTTTTTGAGCTGCCGTTTTAATTCAACGATTATAAATGCCCTCAGTCTCATACTAAGGATACCGCGTGGAGGGCGTGTGTGTTGTAACAGTTGTTTTTATAAAGAGTAGTTGCACACACAGATCAGTCGGCAAGACTTCTGCCAGACGGTCGACGAAATGTCATCAGAACCAACCAAAAAACAATGGACACGGATATAAGTATTTGTTGGGATCTACTCAACAGTGGGTCCCTCGACAGTCCGATGACGGTACACAATTTGAGATAGGAATGTCCCCCCCTCCACAGACATGGCCGTCCTCCAACTGATCCTCTTCTTGGTCGGCAAGTTCGGCATCAGCGTAGTGTTCACCTCGCTGTACCTCTACACCTCCGAGCTCTACCCCACGGAGTACCGGCACAGTCTGCTCGCCTTCTCGTCGATGATCGGGCGCATCGGGTCGATCACTGCGCCACTGACGCCGCCGCTGGTAACTACCTTCTACACTTAGAGGCATGCCAAACAAAGTTATATAGCGTCACGCTTTTTAGTGGCAGAGCACCTTTTTGCACTCACTGGGTGGCAGAGGTCTAGATTTCTCAACCCGTCACTAGTGACGGAGTAGCCCAGATTCAAGAAAATCCATACAGATTGTCTAGGAACAGTATCCCTATATAGTTTGTGTCTAGGGCCAGAACATTGTCATTGTCGCCGTTCCTGGTTCCCTCGACAGGCTACCCCTGTGCTTGTATATGAACGTCGTGTTGTCTGTGTTCCAGGCGGACATCTGGCACGGGCTGCCATCTCTAATGTTCGGCTGCATGGGTGTGCTGGCGGGCGCGCTGGTGCTGACGCAGCCAGAGACACTCGGCACCAAGATGCCCGACTCCTTGGCGGAGGCCGAGGCGCTCGGCTGGGAGAAGGGCGGGGAGGAGACCAGCTAACCAGTCGAGTCGAGCTTATCCTGATTTAGGGCTCATAGACATGGACACTTACTATTAATATTATTTATTTATTTAAAAAACAACAGCACAAAACAGTTGAATATAGGCAGTATAACTTAGTCTAAACAAAGGCCAATTAATGACTCATATTTTATAGGTCAGACATGATTGGTAGAGGTAGTTAGCTTAGATTATACACGGACTTCTCAAGCAGTCAAGCTCAACAGCCATTGATAACTGCTGCAGCAGCAGTCGGTGTCAGCTGCTCGACCGCTCGCGGCCGAGATGCGCTCGCGACGCGCGACGACGTGGAGTGATGAGAGAGGTCACTGCGCGAGAGCAATCGACATCTCGAGCAGTCGGTGTATTGTATATCTGGTGACTGCTTGACCGCCCCAGTCCTGCCGACCACCCCTTCTAGTCGCGATGTATGTGTGTACATATATATTTTTTGAAGACTGCTTTATTAGGCAGTCGCAGCTTGAAGCAGTCGAAACTGGCTGCTTTAAGTAGTCCGTTTATCTGAGCTTTTTGTTTAGAGGGTATTAGTAATGTTTGTGCGACGTTGTTTAACTCTATCAGACAGATTTCACAACTACACCTAATGGTCTTGGTATAGGGTCTTGATATTGACTTCCCATTTAAGGTTCTTCGACTATAAATCTGGGAACCGAGCTTTGCTCGGCGTCTGGTGCTACAAACACAATAAAATATCATATTTCATATTCATCAGACTGCATTAACATCAATCAATATGCTGCTCTGTTTGAAACAGCTGCAAACGAGAAGCAAACTACGCGTAGGCTGAAAGATTGAATTCTTTGCCTAAATCTCACGAGGAAATCAAAGTGTCTGTTTGCTTAAAGCAAGCAAGGAGGATGAATAGCATAATTATCGATTTAGATTTGAACGAAACTTTTAAGTGTAAATTCTTCGAGTACACCCGCCCTTGGACGAACTATCGTCCAAGCACCCGCCATAAAGTGTCACGTGATATGAAGTCGCAATGTTTGACAAACTATTTTTTTATTGTCATTGGAATTTATGCCTTATTTCTATTGCACTAAAGTGAAATTGCCAATCCAATTAGAAAACATGAAATTTCGGAAAATCACGTGTTTTTTTTGTTATGATATAAAACCTAGTTCGATCGATTTTTTACCCCTAAAAACCCCTATTTTGCAAACATCGAAAACTACAGCGCCTTTTTCTAGAACTCAAAACATCATTACATATAAATATTCCTCATATCATATGATGTTGAAACTTCGATTGGTTCTCGGATCCACCAATTAGTGATTTAATGTACATGAATATAAATGTATTGATAAAAATACCCTCCTTTCATTTTTACTAAACCGCATTTTTTAACACAGTAGAACTTTTCAATGAAGATGATAAGGAAGGATTGATGTAATTGTTATATATTTTGAAAATAGTTGTATATATTTTTCCACTTTAAGCTTAGAAAATAAGATGTATTATATAAATACATTTGTAGTTTTATTTACATAAATCTCCTATCCCCAAAATGTATCAAACGAATGGGTAGTTATTTATACAAAATTCTTATTTCATACTTAAATATAATTAAACATAGTCATTGGTTCTATGCTAGCTTTTACAAGAATAAAATAATTATGGTGCACGCACGCACATATTTAACGTCATGAATTAGACACACACTAAAATGTTTCTGCTGCGCAAATATGCACAAATTACTAAAGTTTTTGGTAAAAAAGTCACTTATCGTTTTCACTTTCTTATAGATAACTTTATTCCACATAATCTGAATTTGCTCGTCACAGAATTCAGGCAAATCCCTTCCATTCATTTAATAGAATTCGTCATACAGGTTAAATGCCTATACATACATACAACACATCCCTAATATAGAGGCTCTTATAGCTCTATCATTCCAGATCAAAATTGTCACAGCACCACACTCACCAGTAAGACGACGACGCCATCATCGTCATCATTTCATGACGACAATTATTCATTAGAGGTGATACCATTGGCTCCTATGGCTGCACGGGGTATTTCCATTACCCACATGTGCTACCCTCTGCCTCTTCGTCATGATATGAGAGCATGGAAGGCGACGTCATAGATCTCCGTCACAGCAGTTACGATCCTCAACGATGAGGGATACGAAAGAGTCGGAAATAGTGACGGATCCCGTCAACTTCCCTTTACCCTCGCGGTTTAACTATGGCTGAAGTAGCCAACCATCTTTACGATGATCCTCAGCCTGCATCAAGCAGTCTCCTGCTTCTCTTTCTCGTCAGTCCGGTCGATGTTCTCTGCCTGCGCGACGTCTTCTGGCAGCGCCGCCTGGCTCGTGTCTGGCAGCAGCAGCGATAGCAGACAAGCTCCCAGGGCCGCCAGACCGAACACCACACTGGGCAGACCGTGCATGTGCTGGGACTGGAATGAGACAAGTCACTGTGAGTATGTGGCGGTGGGCAACAAAAGATACAGTATAATCGATAAACAGGGGATCGAAGAGTTAATTGAGCCATTTGAGGTTGTTCTGGCAGAACCGAATAAGTGCAAGTTTTTTTTTGCCGTTATACGGTTTTGCTTGTTAACAAATCCAGAAGATTCTGAGTATCCCTACGTACCTTCTGTCAGAACACCCTCGATATATCGACTTGTTAACCCAAATCAAATTACAGCTTTCTGCTCTAGTAGGTACAAAGAACGACAGAGATCAGACACTAACAGAGGGTCGGACATGGCGAAAAAAGCAGAAGACCGTATGCAGATGAAGGCACTGGTAATAAACTAAACCAGTTGGTAAGTAAATTACAGTATAATGTATAATTCACGTAATTATTCAGTATTAATGTCGATTAGAGCTCCATCTTCAGAAGGCCTAAGAGATTCTTGCTGACTACGGTGATCGCGTAATTCCAAAAGTGGCCAAGTGCGAGTGGGACTCGCCCGTGAAGAATTCCGTAGTAGTAAGTAATTATATGACTGGATGTTTGTGTAGTAACTTTGTTTTTCAAAGTTTTTGAATTAATGACAAAGTTATCTTTGCGATTTTTAATAAATATTTTATATCTTAAAAACTGCTTATAAATGTTTTTGTTCAAATCAATTTTCATCGAAAGTTTATATTGAGATACACAGCATACATTTTTATAGATTTATCACTCTCTTACTTTAAAAGTTAGAGGGGGGGAGACACAATTTTTTCCACTTTGGATGGGTCTGTCTCTTTAAAGATTGACTTTGAGGAAAAATGGTTTTAGGAACCTCCACTTCATTTTTGAAGACCTATCTATAAATAGACAACCCACACAAGTAGGTTTGATGAAAAAAAATATTTTTGGTTTCAGTTTCATGTATGGGGAGCCCCCCTTAAATATTTTTTTTCAGTTTTTGTATAAAAATCGTAAAGCGGTTCATAGAATACATCTACGTCCCAAGTTTCAACTGTATAGTCTTAATAGTTTTGGAATAAAGTTGCTGTGACATACGTACGGACGGACGGACGGACGGACAGACAGACTTGACGAAACTATAAGGGTTCCTTGTTTCTCTACGGAACCTTAAAAAGGATGAGGCTTCCTTGTTGACTGCTGTGACTACGGTATCTTAAAAGAATGAAGGTTATTTTTGACTGCTGTAACTACAGAAACTTAAAAATTACATACAGGCTCATACATTACTTCTGGCCCCTAGGATACCCTGTGTCGTGGGAACCAGAAACAGCGACATCACAAACAGCCGGGATTCGACCCCGGGCCCTTGAGTTCCATTATCCTCACCAGCAGCGGCGCCTGCGGAGCGAGCACGGAGCCGACTCGGCCGAGCGTGCTCACGATGTTGACGAGCGAATTGCGCGACGTGGTGGGGAACGACTCCATCGCCACCACGAACAGCCCGAATGTTCCGTAGCTGCTGCCCATCTTGCCCGCCACGTACAGCATTGTGGATGCCCAGCCGTGCGCTGAAGAGAGTCAGCTTATCAAAAAAAATATGCATAGGTAAAAAACAAAAGAATGGCTAAAGGCAGGCACATTAGTGCCTCTGTTACCCCGTAAGGCGCGCGTGACGCTATGTTTGTTTTGTTTGTTTGTACAGCTAAAAGTCGATGAGAGTTATGTGATCGATGCCATCGAGGAGAATATGAGGGGCCTTTTGTCCCTTTATTCTTAACACGATAGTGCTTCTTTCGCTCATAGTTTCTGTGTCATGTTGTTACCCGACTGTTGTGACTTATGAAATGGACAAAGAGACATTCTGAAGTGATTCATATCTAAGATGTTGTAGAAGACAAGAGTATAAGTTTTCTCCCTTTATTGCCCGTGGTCCCTCTCGTAGTCCCTTTGAAGTGACCACGGCAAATAAATTGCCCGTGGTCCCTTTATGTCATGTTACCCAACCAAGGAGATAGAATCTGTCATGTATAGTGGGCAATAAATAAATTAGGAATAACGTATATATCCTGAATATATCTTGTACAATGCACATCATGTTCTTACATTTCGGAATAAAAGCGGACGCAACAAAGCAGCACGCGCAGAAACAGTAGGCGATACAGAGCGGCGCCTTCCGCCCAAACCTGGTGAGGGTCAGCGCGGAGACCACGCGCGTGGGGATGGAGACCAGCTGCATGGCTGCCAGGTTCAAGTAGGGGTTGCCGGAGATGTTGGTGCTGTCGACGATGAACATTACAAACATTTCAAAGATAGCCCAGTCTTTCAAAAGACGGATAAACAGTGACACTTTATGCAGTCGTGTGAAATGTCAAATGCCTCAGCTAAACAGACAGATTGACGCAATCTGACGAATGAAAGACCACTTAAAAGATTTCAACGATTTTATCAATTTGAACGATTTAAAATATTTAAAAGGTTTAAAATATTTAGGAGGTTTAGCCTGGATTTTACCAACGAAAGAGTAACTGTTACTCGAGAGAATCTTCTACTTTTTCATAGACACCAGTGACACCTAGATCAGATCACCTCATTTTGAACTGTCATTTGTCATACAAATTATCCCCGGGATAGTTATTCTCGTATAACTTTTTGTTGGTAAAATCCAGCCTTAGTGGGACTTGCACCAGACATTTGACAGCCGCTAAATGTAATTACAGTGCAATACGCAGCCATGTTGAGTGAGAACCTGGCTGACAGCAAACAGCCTTGGCGTGTTGACAACGTAACTTGGCCGTGTCAAAAGTTAGAAACAAGTGGCCCTTACAAGATTTAAAAAATCTAAAAAATTTATTGATAACTGCGGGTCACATACAGTCTTAGGACCACAAAACATGTGATATGAAATATTTTTGTTTATTATTTTGTTTTTTTTTTTTTTTACCAACGTAGAGTAGGTATAATAACAGTTTATATACAATAACAAATGATAAATTATAACTAAAGAATACGTAAAAACTAAACTAACTACAACTAAACTAGGACAAAAATTTCGCCCAGATCGCTGCCGGGCGGTAGGGTGCCCAAAACGCTGGCACCGTTACCTCGCTGTATCGCAATGCTAATGCGTTGAGCGAGGTAGGTGCCAGCTCTCTGGTCCCCAGACGCTTCGACGAGCCGCTTAGATATATCTCTAAGTGCTCTTCGGGCGTCTGGGCCCCACGGCCCGAGGGTCTCAAAACCGAACGGCACAAATATATATTCTTCGCCAAGTGCGGCATACTTGCGTCGTTTGAGACCCTCTGCCGCTGCCGCCGCAGCGCCGGCCGTGGCAGAGGTCGCTGGTAGGTGACACGGGGCCAGCGTGTCTACGCAGGTCGCGTCCCAAACCAGCGACCTTCCGTTCTGCCAGGGAATGAGCGTCATTCCGTCTGGCCTCTTGCCATCGTCGCGCGCCAGCCCACTCGGTTCGAGAACGGCAGGCGCGCCACAGCTGGCAAGGGCCCGACGGATGACGTCATTGAGGCTGGCATGGCGTGACCAACGGCCGGCACTGCGCTGACAGGAGAGGCCGTGGTGTCCGAGATGGTCCACCCTGGTACCGCAGCGGCAACGATGTGGCTCGTTTGTTCTGACGCCGAGTCGCAGACAGACGGCGAGTGTATTTATAATAGACAAATATAATATAGTAGAGATTACTCAAAATATGAAAACTCTTCACTAAATAACAGGCCCGGTGACAGCGTCCGTGTCATGGCCTACGCACCGGGACGGCATGGCAAGGCACAAACCGACCAATGGTCATTCAAACGTATCGATACAGAAATAAGACATAAATTGCTATGATTCAAAATAATGCTGCGGCATCCCGGTACAGAGCCCTAAAAAATGAAACAGTCCATGAGACGTGCTTCCTAATGCCGCGCGGCAGTACACATTTAACAGTGTAATACTAATTCTATAGTGATTATACTTGTAAAGTTACTGTTACTTTATCTTGACGGACGAAAGGGGCATAATATATAAAAAACACTCAAAAATACGGAAAACTACTAATACAAAAATAAATGAGATGTAATCAAAAATATGCTAGCATATAAAAAGGCAACCAAAATCTCGCATGGCTTAAAAAAAGGAAGCCAATGTCTCGTGCTCTCTAGTGCTCTATCGTGCTCTATCGTGCTCTCTCGTGCTCTGTCGTAACAAGTTGTGAGATCTTATGTAAAACCGAGTCGGTTAATTTGAACCGTACTACAGACTTGGCAATCGCAAACGTAGCGGTGCGCAAGTTGGCCTATGTCTTACGAGCCGTATTAGTAAACTGCTCTTAGCTCTGAGATTTGTCTCAACTAGGTCACAACGAACGTTTCGCCATACCAAATACATAATTTTCACGCACTCAAGATAGCTCTCTGAGATCGCATCACTTCGCAATATATCGTTTTCTTATATTTCTCCGGGCATTACCTTTTTTTAGCATTCCGAACGCTTAGCTGAATGCGATTGCCAAGTCTGTCTGTAGTACGGTTCAAATTAACCGACTTGGTTTTACATAAGATCTCACAACTTGTTACGATAGCGTAACCTGCCCTGCGAGACATGGCTGCCTTTTTATATGCAAGCGTATTTTTGATTAGATAAAATAAATACAGATTATTGAACTACTATGACTATAAGAATGCAGTAAAATTTAAATTTAAATCTGTTAACACACACTCACAGGACAGGACACAACCTTCGCGTTCGAAAGTTTGCCTTCAACTGGTCACTGTGAACTTGGCTTGATAATTGAAAAGGATTTGATTGGTTACGGGGCGTGGCTAGACGCCGGACAGTGATGATGATGAGTGATGACTTAACTGCATTATTATCACGAATAGACTATAGTGTAATGGTAGCTCAATGATACAGTTAAATAAACACAATAGGTAGGTTATTTATAACATGACTCACATACGACTGATACGACCGAGATGGTGTCATTACCTGTTGATGATGGCTCCCGTGAACACAAAGGTGGAGCAGACGGAACAGCCGGAGATGAGAGCCACTCGGAGTAAGATAGTTTTGGACTTGAGGGCTTGGATGATGTTGTGGGACTCTTGCTTTTTGGGTTCATCTTTCTAGAATGTTGAGAAGAAGTTTCAGATAAATGTGTTTTGCGCTGGAAAATTTAGGTGTTTTCTGTAGTGGTTATATCCCCTTGGGTAAGTCTAAATGCTCCTGCAATAAAGTTAGCTTATTATTGGGGAGAGACGATATTATTATCATTGTATTTTCGGCACCAGATTGCTTATTTTCAGGGTATTTTTTGTCCTGTGTATTTTTTCTGTGTGCAATAAATAAATTATGAATTATAGTTTATGTAACTTGGTCGCTTGCTTTCGATGTCTCTGCCAAGTGCCACCCCGTGTGCCGTGTCGAGTCAGGGACAACAATTATGGATCTTTTGTGTACAAATGCTGGCTTTCCAATAAATGACTTGAGGGTCTCACCTTATCAACCTTGCTCCTCTCGTCACTGATGGTGGTCAGCATCTCCTTGGCAGCGTTGGAGAGCGTGACTCCGTTCACTTTCGCCACTTTGTTCAAGATCCTCACGGCTTCGTTGTTCTTGTTGTGGGCTAGCAGCCACCTTCAATAGAATGAACATAGTTTGTTAGAAGCTGGTGAGTTATGATCTGTCAGATAGGTTGAGTAGAGCCGTATTTACAATGATTTCAACATCAGCAAACATATTATTTCACTCTAAGTGACCTAACGAAATAATAACAACAACACAATGGCTTCACGCCTTTTCCCATACGGGGGAGCAGAGGCACAAACATGCCAACTTTTAGCCATTTTCTTATTAATCTATTTCTATATTTTAGTGACTTGTGGCAAGAAAGAAAGAAAGAATGAAATAAAAGCGTGAAAGAATTACGTTTCCATATTTCGCACTCGATTGTCGATCGAGCGAGGACTGCAAAAAGTCCACTCCACCACTGACGAAGGGCTATCCAAACTGCTCAAGCTGCCACATTTATGAATTGTGACGAAGACAACAACGACCAAACGCTAAATAAATAAGCAGTGAAACCGACCTGACCCCCTCATCCATGAGGAATATATAGAAGAGCACAACAAGCAGCGGTGCGTAGATGGCGCGCATCATGTTCCTCCAGTAGGGCACCTTCCACGCGATCAGCGAGAAGAAGGCCGAGCCGAAGCTGGAGAGCAGGTCCGAGAGGCACGAGAACACCACGCGATTGTTCTGGTTCACTGCTTCTAGACCTAGAAGGCGGATAGTGTTACTCATTAGATTACTCTGGGTATGGAAAAGTTGGCTTTGGTTTTAGAAAAGAAGTTTCATTTGCTAGTCTGTCTCGCAATTTAACAGAAACAAAGGACGTTACATTCGTTAAAGTATTGAAGATGGCACGATGTAATACTTAGTTCACACCATCTCCCGCAGCAAACCGAGTGCGGCGGGACGTTGTGTCGCGGAGGGTGAGGGACAGAGACATGTACAGCGCGTACTCGGTCCTTTTTAGGGTTCCGTACCCGAAGGGTGCTAAACGGGACCCTGTTACTGAGACTTCGCTCTCCGTCTGTCTGTCTGTCACCAGGCTGTATCTCATGAACCGTGGTAGCTAGAGCTAGACAGTTGAAATTTTCACAGATGATGTATTTCTGCTGCCGCTATAACATCAAATACTAAAAAATAAAGAAATTTAATATTTAGGGGTGCTCCCATATGTAATGCAACTAGATTTTTTTTTTGCGGTTTTTTAAAGATAGTACGGAACACTTCGTGCGCGAGTCCGCCTCGCACTTGGCCGGTTATAACTCTCTTGTGTCATGACCCTCCGCGGGGGCCAGGTATGATGCGGGTGCTTGTCATCTGAAAATGACTAGTAGTCGGACTATGATTATGAAAGTAAAGACAGGATTTAACTCACCACATAGTCGAAAAAAAAAAACATACCTCCCCCCTCCCCTTATTAATAAAAGTCACTCCATCCGGGAGTAAAAAGTTAATCCAGGAGTAACTACGGGACAGAGCTAGACAGCGGTCTATCTTTAGATGGATGCGAAGGGTAAAGGACGTAAGTTAAAAGTAAACCAGCCCCCCTACCGCGCAACCGGTGTCGGCATCGGCATCGTGTTTAAACGAGCAAGAGTGAACTTTATCATTATGACAATACAAGTCAAACATGAAGCCGATGCCGACAGCGGCTGCGCGGTAGGGGGCTGGTTTACTTTTAACTTAGGAACCCCAGGAAGTAAACTACTCACTCATGACAATAGAAGCGGTCCCGTACCCGAAGGCCGTCTCCATGAACTCCAGCACGATCAGCATCCAGTAGTTGACGGAGAAGGACTTGAGCAGGCCGGCCACCCCCACCACCAGCGGCGTGCCGACGATCACCACCTTGCGACCGTATCTGGTGGAGGGGGGAGGGTAACAAGGGGGGTACAGTCTTCCAGTGACCTTTTGGCGCGTGAGTGACCTTCATAGTAATTTATTTATTTATTTATTTATTTAGGGGTTACAAACAGGACAAGTTACGTTACAAAAACAAACAGAGGACAAATATACAGTCAATTAAAATCTAACTTATCCCTTTGGGTATCCCACTTATGGGTTAAATGGTGTAGAAAAAATTAGCTCCGAATGAGCAACAACTAAAGTACTTATGCGCTAAGAACATACATACTTACAAAAATAAATAAAATTAAAAACCAAAATAAAGAATAAAAGTTGAATCAACCAAAAAATTTGTGCATTGTAAACATTTGGGTTACATCTATTGCACAAACGTGCAATTAAGGATTAAGTACAATAAATTACCACACCACATAATAATAACTCAATGCACCACAGTCAATGATTATTATCCTCGAGTTTTGTGAACAACAGCTTGCGTATGGAGTACTTAAACCGACTGACAGACGAATCAAACAAGTCGACCTCTGCAAAGTTTGTAAGCCTCTGCAAATAGTAAGACGCCAGCTCTACAGGCTTTCAACGATCTTTTGGCTAATGAGTGAAGTTTACAGGGGGTGCTACTTCTACACAACTAAATGCAACAACCCTGTCAAAAAGCGTTAGTTCCGCATGTCACTGCAAGCCAAAAGATGGACAGCTGTACAGTGCTCTACGCGATGGCACCTTCCCTCAAAAGCTCAAGGCAGAGGCTTCTTGAATTATGCCGTCTTGGTTGTCAAGAATTAAAGAGTTTTTCCAACTTCTAAACAAACTCTCTACTATATTACTCTGTAACTTTAACTAGACCTAAAAGGACTTGTTTCCAGGGGCGTTAAAACAATTAAAAAAAAACCTTCAAAATATCATCGTCACGAAGCAGGAACTGTCATCTTCATTAGGTGTAGCTACACCGGCCCAGTTGAGTGGAGATTTTATACACAAATCCCCTGGACACATAATTCAGTCCGATCTAGAGTAGGCCTGGAAGCTCGAAAATCTCTAAATCTGATAAAAGTTCACACGGAATTGAAAGTTCTTGCCATTGGCTTAGGGATGGTAACTGGGGTACCTATATAGTGACAATGAGTGAGTGGACTTACTTGTCTGATACGAGGCCGGAGAGGATGTAGGAGAAGATGAGTCCTAGGTTGTGCACGGTCCCGATGAGGGTGCGCTTCCACGGCTGGCACGCCAGGTCGAACTGAAGAGCAAGTATGTTTGTTTGTACGTTTGTTTCATCGTAGTGCTTGAACTGCTGGCCTGGTTTTGGTGAATGTGATGCCAACAATCAGTCACTATGGTCCAGCTGACATAATATTCCATAGGTGAGGAACAACTGTGAACACCTTATTCATTTTTAATAGGGTTCCGATCTTTAAAAGGAAAAAAAGTAACCCTTCTAGGATCACTTTGTTGTCCGTCCGTCCGTCCGTCCGACTGTCCGTCTGTCTGTCTGTGTGTCAAGACCTTTTATATCAAGAACGCGAGAACGTATCAAGCTGAAATTTATATAAATTTTTAGGGTTTGTTATCGCATATAGTTGTGAAAAAATTAACCTTCTAGATCAGCGCAATCGAACGCTACCTACCCGTTTATGCTGTAAAATTGTTGGATTTTCATAGTAATCGCAATGGACCCAAAACCTTTAGGGTACTTCCCGTAGGCCTACAATCATGAAATTTGGCACAAAGCAAGGTCTTACAGCACAAGCAGAGAGAAAAATCTGAAAACTGCAAATTTCTGTCTCTCTACAAGAATATTAATTTGGTTTACATGGATGACATCATTACGATAGTTTTTTATGTTGAAACCTAATTACACATATTACGCTCTCCAAGTGTGATCGGATCCCTTGGTGCGCGAGTCCTACTCGCACTTGACCCTTTTTTTAATGGGTTAATCCTCTCATACGCTGTGTTTAAGCCTATGTCATAACGCTGACGCTAAATAATAACGTGTTAATAATAATTATCTCAATATTTATTTATTTATTTATTTATTAAGGTTTACCAACAGATCTTACACAATACACACAAATGGAAAAAACAGTACATCTAGCTATGTGTAGACCCAATTATAGGTGAACACAACATACCTACATTAAAAAAATAAAACAGTTCAAACTACTGAACCTACCGTTACTAACTATTATTTGCAAAAATAAAATAAAATATATTTTAAAACTAAATTACTTGGCAAAAGCCGCTACAATGTTATTTTTAAATTTACTTAGACTAAGATTAAAAATGTCAAGATCGTTGGAGTGACATAACTTATGCCGTAGTTTGCCCATCCTTCTTCCGAAGCATAACAGCTGGGTATAATCAACTTATTAAATACATTTGATTAATATCCTGACGCTGTCAGGCTGACAGATAACGCTCTATTTTCGGATTTAGTTTGACGTCCTCATATAGTTAATGCAAGAATAATGCTAACACGTGCGGGCAGCATTAGTACAAATTCCTAAATGTATGTGTATAATGTATATTGTTGAACTGCAAGATCATCGCATTTAACGAGCACACATTTAATGTAAATACTCGTGAACGGAAATAACCCTGAACTTGGCACTCGATTGTCAGTTCAGTGACCATTACTGCAATCAGCAGACCATTATCATACACTGACAAACACCTCAACCACACATAAACAATCACATACATACACAATCATATGACAATGGGAAAATGGGGTAAATTACAGTACTGCTTCAATTTGTGCAGTAAATTATTAGCTCCTACCCTGATTTGTCTCGTCGTGTTTCACGAGGAAAATTATAATGATGGCTCTTTATCTACACAAAGTGTTTTATTGTTACAAGATTTTGTGCAATATTGTGCAACAAATGTAAAAAAAAACTTAAAATACAGGATGTTCCAATTCCAGCTGTACAAAACGGAGGGAAAGGGCGTAACGTGAAGTCTGATGCGTAGCTTTTCGTAGTCTCGTAGTCGATCGTGGCGTAGCAATGGCATCGTAGCCCGCAGCCTTTCGAGCGGGGCATTGACCCTAGGCTACGTGGAAGTTATTTTTTGAAGTGACTTTATGTGGCTCTGCTTTGAATCCGATTTCTGTTTCAGTTGTATTGTATTCGACAACATGTGTTATGTATTGTCAATATTTTATCTAATAATAACGTATAACTACAAATCTACATACGGAATAACTTTACCTCAGCAACAATACTGTTGTAGTCGTCATACACAATCTTATCACACGCCACGGTCCTCGATTCATCGAACATCTCGGGGACGCATCTCTCGCCCCACTCCAGTGACGAGTCATTGGCTTGTAACGAGCTGTTTCCAGCTGACGTCACGTGGTCGATGGGTGCAAGTCTCCGACAGAGGCCGCTGTTGTTGCCGACAGTGTACTGCAGCCAGGGTGTGTTGTAGGGGGCATCAGTGAGGCTTTCACATTCGGATACGTAGCATCTGGAAAAGGGGTAGGAACTTAGCTTTGGGACCTGGGGGCGATTCTGGCGTTATAAAGACCATCTCCATGGTCAAAATATCGATTCTAGATACCGAATATCTCCATCAAAATACTCTCATGACCCTCCTTACGACCAACCGAGATATCTGGACCCGTTTTCGATGGAAATAAATATGATTCGAAATCGTTTTTGACTGAAATATGCGTTATCGAAACCGATATATCAACAATGGAGATGATTGCAATATCGCGAGAACTAGGGGCCTGGTGGTACGACTATTTAACTCAACCGATCGTGTCACCATTAGTCTTTAAAAGCTTAGTCCATACTCATCCCCTCAGCCAACCTGGCCGGTTATTTCTTGGCCAGTCGCAAGGCAGATAGATATTACGCACAGGTCCCCGATTCACGCGCTATCGAGATCATCTGTAAAGAATACCAGATAGCTCACAACATTTCATTTGTGATCCTGCATCTCTAAAGTGTATTGGAGACACATCACGTGATCCGGTCACGTGTTTGGGCAATTTATGAGTTTTGTATGCAGTATAAAGCGTCAGCATCTACCCAATAAAACCGATTGCTATGTTTCATTAGCAATTACTCCTAACTATGTTCCATAATTTGATGAAGAGGTAATATTAAGTACCTACGCACTGAAACTTAGAGCTATTTTTACTGCCATGTGAGCACAATAAAAAATTACAAATTACAAATAACTACAAGATTTTTGATTCAAATGCATGGTGTATTGTCAAACTACCTAAATTACTATAGTACTACTGTAATCTAGGTATGTCCATAGCACTAATGTCAGCACATGCCAATAACATTTGACCTGAGTTCAGCATCACCTAAACGCACACCACTAGACAGTTGAGGGGTCTCCTAGATGGTTACAATTAAGTAGATAGTGTAATCGTATACATTTGGAATGGTATGGTGATATTTGCTAGATTTCATTTGATGGCATTATTGGGAACAAAAATTAAATACACCTTTATCTTATTCGTCGCGCGCACTATCTATCACTACTTGGAAGTATGTAAGTAGTATTCGTAAAACCCCTCCACCAATCCGCACCGAGCCGGCGTGGTAGAATATGGCTCAATTTGTCTCGTATCCGGGTAAAGGCTACACAGGTGGGGACATTAAGGGGCTACATTTACATTAAGGGGCTACATTTACATTAAGGGGCTACGTTTACATTAACTTTACTTTACTAGGCGCAATATTTGACTCGAGAATGTATGAAATAGTACTTAATAAATACAAGCTGTAAGAACATATCCTTAGCCGCGCGTCGTCCGACTAGCTAGCCCAATCGGCCATTTAACAATTGAAATAGTAGATTGTTACACAAGGGGCGTAAGAGAGCTATTTCAAAACAAGATCCAATTTGGCGTCCGTGCGAGTTATGCTCGCAAAGCGCGGCAACGGAAATGTGTACCAGTTAGACGACCGAGCGAGCGAAGCGAGCGAGGGCGAATGTAGTTCAAGGGTGAAATAGCTACTTACACCCGAGTTAAGTAAGCATTCTACTTTACATCATTCATGCGAGGTAAATTAAACAAATTATACAGGTTTTAACTGAAAGTTGCAGTCATATTTAGGAATTTGTTAGGGACATCAATAGGAACAACTTTTACTATGAAATCCATTTGATCAGAGCAACTTTATAATTTCACTTCTGAACCATTACGCATGCAGCCACAGCGAAGTGGGTACGTCATGAAACGATTACGTTTCACTGTGTCGTAAAGTGATTTGAAAATGGAACGTTTCCTCTATACAATGCATTGCAATGCCAACTTTCTCGGTCTCTTTGGACAGCAGGGGTTGACGGCGCCGCAGAATGGAAATGCGCGTAACATCAAAAATCATGAACATTATGGCTATAGGAATATGAAGCTGTAAGGCTCATTACCATTCTGATGAGCAGTTAGAGACATACGTCACACTCATACACCCACCTGCTGCCAACGTCGGCGGCTGTGAACACGAAGTGGTAGTTGCACATCGAGAGGAAGGAGTCGCGGAAGGAGAGCAGCAGCAGCAGCAGCAGCTGGTACTTGCCGAAGCTGCCTAGCTCCGACAGGATGCCGTCCAGGTTGAACTGGCCCTCCCGCGCCGGACCCGCCATCTGGGGAGAGAGATCAAGCTTTATTGGCTGGTGCTTTGCAGAACATTGTATTTCTCATGCGGACCCACCATACCCCTGGGGGTAGGGTGGGACTGAACCATACCCCCAATAGTGCTGTGTATTCTTCTTTGGGGAATATCGTTATTATACGGACGGTCTAACGGAAAACATCATGAGGAAACCGTCATCACTCCGGCGATGGGTTAGCTCCTGTCAAAATAGAGTATTGAATAACCGGCCAAGTGCGAGTCGGACTCGCGCACGAAGGGTTCCGTACCATTATCAATAAAAAACCGCAAAAAAAAAAAGTAGGGAGCCCCCCTAAATATTAATTTAATTTTAATTTAATTATTTATTTTTAAGTAAATAATATACTCAATATATTGTGAACATTTTAAGCGTTTAACTGCTACCATTATCAATATCGAACAAAAATGAGCAAAAAAAATCACGTTTGTTGTATGGGAGCCCCCCTTAAAATTAAAATTCTTTTAATTTTTAGTATTTGTTGTCATAGCGCCAACATAAATACCTACATCATCTGTGAAAATTTCAACTGTCTAGCTACCACGGTTCATGAACAGCCTGGTGACAGACAGACGGACGGACGGATGGACGGACAGACAGCGAAGTCTCAGTAATAGGGTCCCGTTTGGCACCCTTCGGGTACGGAACCCTAAAAACTGTCTAAAAGTGGGCACAGTATAGTGCCTTTGCCCTTTGCCCACCGTTATAGGAAAAAGTGTGACACTATGTTAAGGGAATATCGATAAGTATGTGCTGATTCTGGCTCAGACGAGACAGAAAGGGTTAACAAATATGTTGGGTGTTGGGTGAACAGGAAATATGTGAATCCCACAGCCCTGGACTAGGTAGTGCGAACGTGTAACAAATCAACTCGAACACTACCAGTTTCTTAAGAAATTCTGTCTAAATACATTGAAATTAAGACACAAACGAGACCCGGGTATAGCGACCCATTTGAATGCACAGGACGTGACTGACAAGTTCAAGTTCAATTTTTTTTATTGACCATAAAATCATACATATTACTCAGTCAACGTCAATATAATATTAATATTTTTGTATACTACCGCCCGATAGTAAACTGAAGTCGCTGATCAGTTTCATTTCAGAAGCTCCAATAAGCCCAGCCCATTAATCAAGTGCAGACTTAGGCATCAGCACCCGAAATAATGTTGCTGCGATATATAGTACCGATAACAATGCTAACCTGTGCAACTGCCATGCCACCCTGTATCTGCAGGAGAACGGTGTGGAGAAATTAGATTTCTTAAACAAAATATTTAACACTTATAGTTACAATATTTAACAAAATAGTTCAGGTACTTGGACAGATGTATAACGCAAACTGTACCAATAAATTTAGTGTAGTTAGTTTTATAGTAACATTCAAGTACAGTAGGGGGCCATTGTTTTGGCACGTCGGATCTGGTCTCACTCTCTCTCTCTCTCTCTCTCTCCCGCCAAGGCAAACGCCGAGTCTCATTTATGTTTTCAAAAACTAAAGAAATTATGCCGACAAAATTCTGCTACTACAAACTTATAACTCTCTGTGCCACTGTGTTGTAGAGTGACCGCTCTCGTGCATAGCACAACTAATGTCCTGACTCCTGCCTGAGCATACGCCAGTCACTTGTGTACAGATGCATCAGATACTACCACAAGCACACCGTACCATATATTCCGGATTACGGGAAGAGATTGTTTCGATGTCCCCTACCAGCAATAAAAAGTGCATTCGTCCGCAGACAGTATGACTCGATGGCTCCTAGCCTTTACAATAAAATTATCTCTGCAATTGACATAAAAAAGTTCAACAATTACACTTACACACAATAGTTTCAATTTTTTAATATTATATCTCTAAATATCATACACACACATTCACCACACTTCATACACCCACACACACACACACACGCGCATTACACAACATTTACATACACTACTCTACCATAATAATACTCTACACGCACAAACATACTTATAACAAAGATAAGAGCTTTTGTTTTGTAAAATTTATGTTTTTTTTTCATTATCTTAATTTTGTTATAATTTTACCTCAGCCATCAAGTGAGAATTGTACTCAAAAATTTAATATCTCTTGATTACTCAGTATTGGGAAGAAACTGTCTCTCAAGACACAGCTCACGCTAATTTGAGGGACAGAGCATTCCATTCATGATGTACATTTGTTTTGAAATAAACGAAATTTTACTTTACTTTACTTTTACTTTACTTTACTCATACTCGGGGCTGCCAAAACAATGGCCCCGTACTGTACAAGTCTTTGTTAATAAAATTCTTTTTTTCTGTATGGTGGATGACTGCACGTGGAATCAACACATTACTAAGAATAGGTACGTCATACTTAATTCTTATGTTGGGACCATCTTTTACCAACAACTATTATATAAAGAAACCAAGATATTTATTCAACACCTGTGTAAATAATACCTGTCGACAAAACAGATCAGCTAAATCTGTTAATGCTCCTACCTTGCGGAACACCAGATCGTACAGCACAAAAGCACTTTCATGTCATTTCTTTAGATGAACACATTGTTTCCATCTCTCCGACCGGCCGGCCTCTGGCGCTCCCCCATTATCAATGCTCATGAGACTCCCCTCGACTATGTTTTATGCTATCGACTGTCCTATATACTCGTATTGGCTACGTTTATTAAAAGTGAATCATATCATAACACATAACAATTAATCCAGCAGCCATTCACATTTCACATAACGATTTGCGCACATTGTTTGTCGCGTATGGAGTATTGTACTGAAGTGTTACGAGAAAAAACAGTTAAACAAGGATTACCATGACCGTAATACGACGGCGACGACATCATTTGATTCTTAATTATTACTAGCCACCATTTTATTTTATTTCAATAACTGCAATGTCTAATTGCCCTTTTTTGCATTCCTCGTCCGTTTCTGGATACGTTTTTAACCGACTTCCCAAAGGAGGTTTACAATTCGTCCGGATGTTTTTTTTATTTTTATATTTTTTATGTATGTGCCCCGATAGCGCCTAGACGGATAGACCGATTTGGAAAAATATTTTTTTGTTTGAAAGGGTTTACCTTCCCATTGGTCCCATTACACCAGGTCTGGATCTGATGATGGGATCCTGGAGAAATCGAGGGAAGTCTTCGAATATTATAGACAGACATACAGTGATTTTTGTGTTTTTAGTAATAGCTCGTGCATTTACTCACGGTAAGCATAATATTGTGATGCGGAACTGCTGATGAAGACCACATATGGCCACCAAAACTGCTCAATGCTTGGTTCAAATACAATGCGTGGCTGACGGACAGGCAACGCATAGCCTAAACCGGTGCACCTAAGAGCCATGAAACTTTGTACAGAGGTTCCTTAGTAGCGTGGGGTAGCACTGAGATGGGATTTGACAAAATTAATTCCCCAAGGGGGGGGGGGGATAAGTGGTTACAGTTTGTATTAACTCAATCTAATCAAATAGGGTTTTTGGAAGTCATTTTTTTGTAAAGTTTAGTTTTTGTTTCAATTACGTATTATTGTAACTATAAATAAAATAATTTTGGATTACGCGCTGTTGAAATCTAATAAAGAATATTCAACACTCGACATGTTGATTGAAATGGTTAACAGTAGGTAATCTTGTTGTATGAATGTGTACAGTCAGACAGACCTGCCTATTGTAACTAACAAATCAACCACAAGTCACCGTGATGCGACGATTGTCAGCGGTTTATGAAAAGTACACAATCATATGCCATTTACATTCCGTTAACTGTTTGAATAATAAGTGGCATTACGTTGAATATTATGGTTGTTTGTTGATGGTTAGAACAAGCGGTCACTGAGACGGGTGTCTCTCATTTCACGAGCTTCATCAGTAGTTGTCTACGAACCACCTTGTCCTTGATGATAATCGTGTTGTGTGTAACACCCTGGATTATGGCCCGTGTAACTTCTCGACCCGTCGATTTTTCCTAGCGCTTATAGGTGCCTGACTCGACTGGTACTGTTATGAATTACTGTTTGCTTACTTAACCCTGGAGTGCTCGCGCTATGAGCATTTTGCCACCCGAGCGGTACCATAATCGTGTTATTTCGTAGGTTTCTAATGTTTGAATATGTTTTCTGTTTATTTAGATAGCTCTATATTTTAAATGGATAAAAAACCTTAAAACATATTATGCCTATTTGAATGAACCTTATGTTAATCATCCGCATAAGTCATAAACAGTACATTGATGGCCAACAACTAATCAAAATAGCCGCAAACGGGTATAATTGGTAATATTGTTATACATTTTTTTTTTTATTAATTTTTGTTTACTATAATTAGCCAATTGCGCACAACAATTGTTTTACGTGAAATACAATTTGGTTCATGGTCTATTTCCCAGTTGAATTAAATATTTTCGTAAACTGGCCGATAAGAGGTATGGTTACCCTAGAGCACTTTAGTAAATATTTCATATCCCGATAGAGTATGTTAATTCTATCCTATATACTAAATTATTAATTCATGTTAGTCAAATTTGCTAAAAAATACGTTTTAGTATGCAAAATGCTCCCCACGCGATCACCCACGCCCGCGCCGCGTCTCACGGGAAGGTGCGATCACCCGCGCCGCGTCTCACGGGAAGGTGCGATCACCCGCGCCGCGTCTCACGGGAAGGTACGATCACCCGCGCCGCGTCTCACGGGAAGGTGCTATCACCCGCGCCGCGTCTTACGGTAAGGCGCGATTGCTGTAGGGTTAAAAGTGACGCCAGTTTATCAAAGCAGTGATTTTTGTTCCAGTATTTGAGAAACTTTATCTTATTCATATTCTTTACTGCACTGTAACTTAATATTAAAACTTAAATAACATTTATTGCGCAAAGGCGAGCTTATCTCTAAAGAGAGATTTCTACCGGCAAACCTAGGCAGGACAGGAAAGATGGTGCTGAGAGGAAAGTCCTAGTGCATAAAAATGAAAAATACAGATGCCTAACAACAACACAAACTATAACGTCAGTGTCGATCCAAATACCTTTGTAGAAAGAGAGGGATTGGACAATAAGTAAATTAAGAAGTATCTATAATAACTTCCACTATACTAATGAATGCTACTGCGATTGAATTAAACAATGCGCAATATTGGATTGTATTCAAAACTTTTTACGCCAGTTACGGACTGAATAAATAAAGTAATAGTTAATCGCGTCGTGGTCGGGTTTGATTGATAACAGCGGGTGTGTTGATGTAAGATCTGCGCTACAGCGGAGCCGCCGAGCCGGCCGGAACCAATGCAGGAATGTTACACAAAGGACGAGTGGGCTGGGAGCAAGTGACGTGGCTTTGCCAGCTACCTCTTAGGGTGAAAAAATCTGTAGATCATTAATCACCATAATTGACAATATTGCAAAAAAAATAGTAGCTGGTTTTATTATCTCATACGAAAATAGATGGGAAACGATGGGACCCGTATTTTTTATTTTAGTGTTTATTCTTATTTTTAAGTTATAATTCAAGATTTTTAGAGTTACTCATTCTAAAAGGGCGTAAGTACAATGTCAGGATTATAAAACGTTGAACTTTTGCCCGTCATTGCATCAATAAAAAATTAAAATGTCATTATTCTGTCATAATATCACCCCCTGTTCCGAGTCACGCCAAAATCGATTACAGTCCGAGTCAGTTTTGGGCTATTGGCGATACAAAACGATGGCATCTTAGACGCTGTATTCGATTATGGCGCTAACGGCGATGTCGCGGAACGCACTGTCAATATGTGTAAATACTCTTTTGTTGTTGTGCAACTTCGTGACAAGTTGACAACCAGCAGTGACAAAATTTAGATGACAGATGATGACTGACAGTTGCTTTTTTATTTATATCTAGCCTGTGGAACACATGCTATAAATCCTGACATTGATAATTTGGACAAAATTTCAGTTTTTATTATTTAACTCTTAAATTACTGATCTAAAAATTCTGAAAAAAATATCTAAGAGCTCAGAACACTTAAATCTCGAAATGGTTTTCTAATTTTAGTACCTTATCAAAATGAAAGGTTATCAATTGTGGGCACTGAACTCAAACTTTACCCCTCCCCCTTTTGCCACTGCATCACAAATCCAGGTGGCTCCACTTCTTAAATCCATCCTTTGGACCTACAGCTAACTCAATAACTCCAGGTCCTCCTTCAGAAACTGCATTCTCAAACACTTTACACAACCGGAACAATAAACTAAGCAACATATTATATTATTATATAGAAATATATTTATTGCATATCTATTTTTATATACATATGTATTCACATTATATACTTATATAAACATAATATATAAATGTAATAGAATGAACATACATAAAAAAAAAAAAAAAAAAAATACAGCAGCTGTGCTTCTACTAGTCCGTTTCTTCTTTTTGCCTTATGTACTAAAACACATGTTAATAACAAATGGATCTTTTGGGGTAATCTATTATTGGCTATGTAATTGGTGTTAATTTTTAAGGATACATCTGTTTTGTAACGCTGTTGATTACCTGAATAAATAAATAAATAAATAAATAAATAAACTCTTTATTAATCTGTGCCTAAAGATCGATCCTGCCAAAGGAAATCTTTTGTTTCCGAAACGCCGCATAATTAGACGTAGAATGGCCGCTATAAGCGACGTCAAGCTAGGCCCGTCGCGGTCGGTCGCGAACTTGTAAGAATTTGTTTTACTAAACTACTCGCTAGGTGAGTCGACATTGCTAGATACCATTTTCTCAAAGTAACACTGTCATGATGGGAGCATCTTTGTAATTTTAAGACATCTATCAATATAACTAGATATAATAAACTAATAATAGAACAATCGAGTCGCATGATCGGCAATCTGTCAATATCGTAGAGAATGAGGCCACTACAGACAGCAGCGGGTAAGCTGTTATAGGGAGTATATTGTGTTAATAGAGGTAACTTCGTGGAGTAGAGTAAAAGAAAACCTGTGTTCTACATGACTAGTTAATCGATACTTTGGAATATTTAATGGCTTACATAAACAATTTCACTATTGATTGCTAACTTGTTGATTGTCTCTAAGCTTCCCTTCTACCTGCTTTCGTTACCTTCACACTCTATTCGTCTGACTTCACCACTTGGTAGTGGTTTACACACAATAGTTTCCTAGCCCGACTTTCTCTACGTGTTTTATTGTAACAAACATAGTATAATGTCTTACATTCGAACAACGCATGCACATGTATGAACTCTGCTCGACACGATATAATGTAATTGTATGCAGTGGCATGTGTTCGTTTACGATCGGTAAATGCCTTTATGATTACCGCAATTTGATGCCATGGGATTGTCACAGAACGAAATTGAGATGATGACGTACAGTCACATCAGTCTTCCAGCGATCTTGGGTGAAGTTTACAAGGGGCGCTAGTTCTACACAACTTATCGCACCGAACCTTTCATCAAGCGTTACTTCCACCTCGACACGTCAACGGTGATCCGCGTTCCTAAAGACTCTTAAAAATCTGTAGAGTGGTGGCCCATGATCCGAGATGGTCAAGAACTCAAGACAAGACGCTGGGTGCAGGTGGCACAGGACAGAGAGAAAGGGAGCGATAGAGAAGTGACCTGTAGTATGCTGAGCTCGATAATGATGATTCAAGATAAGCAAAACGCCAACATTGGTACTATCGTCAATACGAAAATGAATTGGCACTATGGTAACAGAAACTTCCGAACTGTTAGAAAATATTTTGTAAACAACAGTTTCATTCATTCGGTACTTTGTCTGTTTTGACTCGCATGTGAAAGAAAAAAAGACTATCATATGAATAAAGTATAACCAACCAAAGGCTGCTATTACTACTATATTTGTGGTTCTATGCTTCTCAATATCTTCTAACACTAACACATCATTCTATTCTAACTACTAAAGGTAAGCTAGCTGTACTGAGGTGATGGGCATTGTGAAATAAGATAGATAAGTAAAGCAATATAATGAGTTTAATTGGAACCTTTATCTATTTTAAACAAACAGAAATACAAATAAAGTATTTAATTTGATTTATAAGCGTATTGCTAACAAATGCACATTATTTGAATAAAAGACAGACAGACTCAAACACAATAGAAAATACTCATCTTAGGATAGAGAGGCAGATAGGGGTGGAGATGCTCCAGCACTGAAATCGCCAGCAAAAGTGAGGGCCCGCGCCCAATCGTCCAGTATTTATCTACTCTGCCTCGCATCACCACCGAAAAACCAACGTGGTTCGCGCCGTGAACGCTGATTGGTCGCTTTTGCCTCCCACCCCATTTTGTCTACCAAATTACTATTTCTTAAACATAAATCGACGACTTTAAAATAAACTAATGATCTTTAAATTCTTATTAATAATTGAGTTGATAAATATCAAACTCCAGTATGTCCACCAAGAACAAAATCTGACCTATTGATGCAGTCGTGTAGTCAATACATTTTCAATCATTCCAGTCTTATTCAAATTCCAATAAGTCCTCGTTATGATAACACTTTCATAGTCAAAAGTCTCCGGTTCATTTCATATTCTAGTAAGTCCACGTGAAGATGCATATCAAATTCCCATACGTCCAAATGAGCCAATCAGTATCATGCAATCTTTCAGTATGGCGGCCAATGATGACGTCAGTCACTGGCAGTTTTAATCAAAAGCCAATATGTCCTCATAGTAAGATCCTACAATAGTTCAAATCCCAATATGTCCATACAAGTTTGATGATTTTGGCGGTTATTTTGTAGTAAAACGTTATGTTTTAATGTTGCCGGGGATGAAAACCAGCAAAGTAAGGTAAAATAAACCTTAAAGTTCGGTCATTAGAATTCACAGTGCGATCAAAGTTTATTTCGTCATTATCTCATTTTCACTTATGACGGACATACTGGCGTTTGATATTTATCAACTCAATTATAGTTAGTACTTTAGTTAAACAATAGTTCTAATAAACAATATTAATACATTAACACAAAACCGGAAGACTTTGACTTCACATCAACGTTCCGAATTACGATTGACAACTTTACATTTCAATCTTAATTTATAAAATCATACAAGAAATAAGTTATGCCTTATAATTACCATTTATATACCATTATTATGTATTTACAATACTTATTTCGAGACGAACCTAACACATGCATTCGTTGAAGTGTCAAGTGTGAAGGTTGTTACAACTGGAAATGGATGTTAACGTGTTTTGAGGTTTTGATCAATAAAAATATCTTGCGAATGAAAAGATTAATGACTCAATTACTATGGCAGAATATGTTTGCTTGGGTACAATATTTGGGGATATAATAACAGTGAGCTAAATGATAAATATTGCCGGGCCTCCCCAACGCGCCTTAGTGCGGGTCGATGGAGGGGTGGCTAGTCGCCAAGCAGACTGTGATAACTGATCTGATCACTGATTGATAAGGTATCAAGTTGCTCTAGGCAGCGAGTATAGTAGCGAATCAAGGAAGCGCCCAAAACAATGCTACATAGAAACGGACCCCCGATCTTATAGTAGCCGTCTCGGCAATCGTTTACCATGTTCGAATGCCGCTCAGCCACAGACGCTGCCAATACCGTGAACAATATAATAGTGATTTTTTGGTTGCGCAAATCTAGTATTAGATTCATTGACCAAATAACAGCACGTGTAACATGCATGCACATGCTTCGAGTGCATCTGACGCCTTACTTGGAAATAAGCCAACAGCTGCTACATAAATAGAAAAACAATAAAATGATACGAAATGTTAACAAGTTCAATGTATGTTTTTGAATATTTTTTGACACTAAAGACCTATAAATCTAAACTAAAATAAAGTAATCATTGTACTAAATAAGAAAGAGAGGATACCTGTATTACATTACATAATCGTTTATATTTTTCGGAACAGTTAACTTGGCCCATAGTCCATTACGTGGTATGGTAGTTTGTTCGCGAGCCGTAAAATCGCTGCTCCTCAGATTGTCTTACAATTTGTGGAAACCTTACAGTAGCCACAGATTAATAAAGAGTTAGTAGCTGATTGTTACTATACAGCAGCGTTTGATAATGGTGATCACCAGCCGTCGCGTGAGCTCACGTGTAAGTAAACATCAGCTACGTCGGTCACAGTATTGTATAGGCCAGACATGCGCGCGCAGCACCATGCATTGTACCTTCCGGTTAATTTACATGAGCGATGCCACTTCAGCTGACGTCACACTGTTGTCTCTCTGTCACTGGAGTACGTGACCATAAATTTGCTACAACTCACATAGAATTGCATCTGCATTATTAAGCCTAATGCTGTCACCAAAGGTTGAGATGGGTTGACGCACTCCGCTATACAAAGACGCTACATGTAAGGAACATCTTTTGGACAATCACATTGTCCTGACGAAGTCGTTAGGCAACTTTAGACGCTATTTTGTTGGGCAATATTGTTGTATGTGGCCTGTTGATACAGATGCACGTGCAATGCCCTGTGTTACCGGACGTATTGAACATACAGATACTATTCATTCCAATCAGAACGTGAAAATCAAACCAAAGAGGAAGAAGTATTTATAATGCCTCATCATCATCATTATGCCACGAAAGTTATCGGGAGTGGTTACCTACATCGCAAAACATGAATTGAAAGGGTTGTGATGTTTCTTAATAAGTAAGTACGGGAATACTTGTGATATCCTATAATAATATCCGTAACAGAGTAAGCCATAGTTACAGTCATAGTGAACAACAAAGGAAAGATAATATCAGTCGGGTAAAAGTTTCTGCGTATTTTGTATGAAGACCGTAACAGGTCAAACAAAAAGGAGCATCTTTGACTAACCCTATCGGACAAAACTGCATGGTCTTTACCATCTCAGCGCACAGAAATCCAAAGAGGGGCGATGGACTGAGTCAGTACGTCTCTCCTCGGTGTATTTCCTTAGACTTAAGTAGAAATACATAACATTGTATTTTTAAGGCTCTGATATCTTAAAAGAGGTACGGGGGAGGTTTCTTGCCCTTCTTTGCTCCATCCCTAAGCCCACAACTTCCGAACGGGCGGTAGTATACAAAAATATTAATATTATGTTGACGTTGAATAAGTAATATGCATGATTTTATGGTCAATAAATTTAAAAATCAAAATCAAAAATCTAGAGCTTGTCATTCTCCTGGCCGAAAAGGAAACAAAAATGACATTAAAATTAGGGGAAATCAAGTTCTCATCCCCTTCTTCTTCTTCTTCTTTTTATTAATGGCGTCCTAACCTCTTTTGAGGTTAATTTTGCCAGTGTCAAGTCTCATCCCCTTACATTAATTGACGTCTTGGTACCCACTGTACCACGCCAGCCGCAGCCTGTGACGCTCGCGGGGCAACACCTGGCGCTGACTGAAAATCAGCGCTGAAGGCCTGGCCTTCAGCATATCGCTGAGTCAGTTGCCATTTATAATGACAGTGACACACCACGACCGTCATTTCATGTGTTTTCATCTATTGATGATATTGTGTGTGTCTTACTTTCTGTTTTTGGTTTCTTTTGTCTAACTGTAATGTGTTCACTGTCCTTGTAATAAACGTTTCTTTCTTTCTTCTTTCTTTCACTGTAAAAGTCAAGGACTCTTCTGTCCTCTAGCGAAGGGGTGTGAAAAATCCGGATTGAAAACGCTTAAACCAACTCTGTTTGAGCTACTACTTTTGCTGATGACACTGTATTAGTTTCATAAACATCACTTTTTTTTTCACGGCCATCTTTGTGTCTTCCTTTTTTAACCAACTCCACAAAAGGAGGAGTTTTACAATTCGTTGGGATATTTTTTTTATTTATCTACAACATTAAAATGTACTACATATTAAATTTCTCCATTAGATTCACTCATTTTGGCAGAAAGAAAATCAAATTAAAAATTGTCAAATACTAAATTTCAACTAATTTATTCCTTTTTAGGTTTCCGTACCCGAAGGGTGCCAAACGGGACTAAGTTACTAAGCCTCCGCTGTCCGTCTGTCCGTCCGTCCGTCCGTCAGAGGGCCCTCCAACACGAACCGTAATAGCTAGAAAGTTAAAATTTTCACAGAATGAGTATATCTGTTGCCGCTCCACCAACAAATACTGAAATACACGAAATATTCAAACAACTGGCCAAGTGCGAGAAGGACTCGCGCACCAAGGGTTCCGATCACACTTGGAGAGCGTAACACGTGTAATTAGGTTTCCACATAAAAAACTAAAGTGTGATGTCATCCATGTAAACCAAATTAAATATTTTTTTAGAAAGACAGAAATTTGCATTTTTCAGTTTTTTGCCTTTACTTGTGCTATAAGACCTTGCTTCGTGCCAAATTTCATGATTCTGGGTCAACGGGAAGTACCCTCTAGGTTTTGATTCCCTTGCGAATATCAAGCAATTACAGCAAAATTGAGACATAATTATGCGGTATCTTTTGATTGCTTTTAAGAGATCACAGACTTGAGAAATCGATATTAATTTCAACTTTATACCTCCACGCGTTCCTGAGAAAAGGGGTCGTGACAGACGGACGGACAGACGGACGGACGGATGGACGGATTTTTGTGCAAAAAACAAAATTATACAATCAGAAATGCTCATTACAGGAATACTGTATACTACTTAATTTTATTTCTGCTATACTAATTAAGGCTGGTCTAGTTTAAATTGGTAGACAAAAACATCCTCAAGAAGATGTTTAGAAAAACTTGTTTAAGCTATCAGCAGGGTAAGGAACTTAGGTAGGTACCATGAGCAACAATAGATCTACTGTTGTTGCAAAGACATGTGAATCGTAGCTAGGCGGCGACGCTGCCGATAGTCCAGCGAACAATGAATTCAAAACATGTGTGATGCCTTTCTTAGAACTTTCGCTGATAACACCGTAAATCAACCCAACTTCACTACTATTGCATACAACTCGTAAAATATACATTTCTGTTTGTTACGTAAAATCATATATAAATGTAGAAAACGCTACTGAAACCTTATTAACAACAAAAATTGAGTTTCAGGAAACTGGTTTAACTACTTAATAATTTTCAGATGCCCATAGAAGGAATAACAATCTTAACAAACATAATGATCAGAGGCATTGTGCCCACAGTTACTCCTGCATGATGAGGGGTCAGCCCATCACCGCTGTCGAAGAACTAGCTGAAATAACGGAAATATGGGGTATCCCCTGTCACCCTGAAGCTGAAGTATTAAATAACCGACTTAACGTGGGCAGAACTATGTCACGGCCACCGCGAATGGGAAAACACGTGACGCTATTATAATTTTATGAAATGAGTACTCACCGGTCATAAAGGGTGGTGATTCATGTATCCAGCACAAATGTCACAGCTCGCGGTCGGTGCGTCGACTGTGTGCGTGCGCGCCGCCCCGCGCTGAGCCGCGCTGACACTAAACACTGCGCCCGCGCAGCCGGCCGCCCCGCGACCCGCCCGCCGCCGGCTAAGAGACGGCGCCACCGGCGGCGCTGTACTCTGACCAAGCTGCTAGTCCAGCTATATGCTGGAATACTATAGGTAGGACATAGAAGATACTGCTACAGCTAGTTTAGGAACGATGGACATGATGTCATTATTCCTAAGAAAGTTTTCAGTATCAAATGGGAATGCACTCGACAGAACAATTGCATACTCAGTAGTAAAGTACGAGTAGTCATTTTGCTTACATTTTAACACATAGTGTGTTGTCTCGTTGACGAAACTAGTCCACGTGTTGGCTGTTTCTACTTTTTTGCGTTTTTGGCTTATGATGACATAATACGTCAGTAATATTTCCACTTCCATCCCACTTTTTCATCATCATTTTATGCCCTATCATCTCTTGTTTAGTACCCAATTAGCCCTCGTATTCATTATCAACATGATTTCTAGTTTCTAGACGTCTAATACATAGAAAAATCTGCAACTTCTCTTATTTGCTTTTGTCAGTATCTCCTGACCTGACATTAATTCCCTTTTAGTATCAGAAATATAATAAATATGGAAAAAGACTGGTTTGTACTAGAATCATACGGTACTGCGCTGCGACGTCGCTAGTGCGATACTTGTATCCTGGTGTATTATGTCAACTTGTGAAGTCAACAATGAACTTTGACACTCCTTGACGATAGCATTGCAGGAATGCGTCATAATTAGCTACATATCCCACTCATCATGCTACAAGCAATACTAGGTACTAAAGCTTAGTTAACACGCTCAGCGCGGTATCGGGTGGAAAGCACCCGATGCGCAACTGTCCCACGGCGGCGCGGGGGCCAAAATAGTGTACTTTCCGTTGGGCCGGGATGCAAATACACTGGTTGTAGCAAGAGTAGGAAAGAGATAGATTTTTGGATATGTCTCGTCAAATCATACCAAAACACTATCGGATCTATACGACCCGATATCGGCCTACTGGGAAAGTTTTTCATTAGGTGCGGCTGTCAGGTCTGAAACACCCGATACCCGATGACCCGATAACCGCACTGGATGACGGATTAGTTTGTCTAGTGATGTGATCGAATGAGGTTGTGTTTACGTAGTGTTAGAAAATTACAAATTGACAATTTAAAAATGAAGCGTGCTGTGAAGCGTTTTCTAGAAGAATGCTGTGAATGTGCAGTGGTGAAGTGTCCACCGAAAGTAGAAAACAAGCCACATCAAACAGCGATTGGTACAGAAAGGTATTTCAACCTACCCGACGGACCCACATGACCTACCCGACGGACCCACATGTCGGCGTCAATCGTTGTGCCTCCGGGACATACCGGAGACACAGGGGATGACGTGGGCAGTGATCTAGAGGGACCCATACCCCATGGGACTAGGCGCGTTCGCGGGTCGCGGATAGCGAGACGGCCTCCTTGGTGGATGGAGGTTAACTGCGAATAATGGCAAGTCGCCACAAATAAGCAGTCGCGGACGAGGGGCGTCCATCGATCTCCTAAAGGTCGATGGAGGAGGTGTCTTGGCGTGGGCACTTTAAAGACAAGCGTCAGACAGCCCACCTGACTTCCTTCAGAAGCATGATGATGGGCGAGGAAAGTAAGGTGTGTGGTCCGTGTGCACCCGATAAATAATCACGACCTGCGGGTGGTAGGTGCGCAGCGCCCGCAGTATCATAGCGCTCAGTCGCCTGCAACGGTTTCATACCGTTGCAGACGGCTTGGCCCGACTGCAAACTTAGATAGGGAGCCCATCGGGGCGAAGCATGGAAGTAGATACGGATCAAATACCCCAGGAGGGTTCCTGTCGCACCGCGACAGGGGAATCCCTCCCTGCGGACGGGGCCAGTTCACACGGTGAGCTGGATTCTCGCCCGCAGGTTCTCGGCGGGTCGTTTTCTGGGGGCCGCCAACATATCTACGCACGTGGAGAGAAGGACGGAAGGAGGCACAGGACGGGTGCCTCAAAGAGGTTAAAGCGGAAGCAGCGACTCGCGGAAGAGATGGAGATCGTCGCTGCGATTCGACGACGAGAAGCTGCTGCTGCTGCGGCGGAGCAGATGCGGTCTCGCAACGATCCTAACACGGGATCGAGTGCGGGAGCGCATCAGCTTCGCCAGCAATACCAGCAGCAGCAAAGAGAGGTGGTGAGGGCTCACAACTGTCCTGATAAAGGACAGAGTGCGGGTCCACACCACCACTCCCAATCACAAAGAGAGGGGGTGAGGGCTCACAACTGTCCCGATAAAGGACAGAGTGCGGGTCCACACCACCACTCCCAATCACAAAGGGAGGCGGTGAGGGCTCACAACTGTCCCGATAAAGGACAGAGTGCGGGTCCACACCACTACTCCCAACCGCAAGCCGCATCGCGGCGACAAGAACACTCGCAGTACCGAACCCACGAGGGAGAACAGGGGCAAGGAACTTCGAGAAAAAACCACAATGACCCCAGACCATCGGGTTCATACCAAACGTCTGCGGAGCGCACAAACTCAGGACCCCCCCGGCCTGCTCGTCCTCCACCCCCGTCCTTCAAGGGAAAGGGGAGGGGGAAGGGCAGATCGGCGGGAGCGTCCGAGCCGGCAAGGGGCGAAGGCCAGGGAGCCGGAACAAGCAGACCGCAGACGAAGAGAATGAGATCCGACGACCAGGTGTCTCCGAGTGGCGAGAAGCTGAGGGGGCCGCACAAGAGACCCTGCAGATCGGGCCAATATGAACGGGAGCAAATAGTGCAACCCGGTATATCCTATGCTCAGGCAGCGAACTCGCACCTGACCATGGTGATAGTCCCAACAGACGGCCGGGAACTTACGGCCGAACAATACGTCATTCTCCGCCTCAAGATGGAGAAGAAGCTAGAGGAGGCGATAGATGACCCACTTCTGGATTTCGTCCCGGAATTTGATCATCGACCGCAGCCTCTACCACAAGGCGGGCTGAGATTCACCTGCTATGATGAGAAAACCGCGTCGTGGCTTAAAACGACTGCAGGACAACTCACCCCCCTTTGGGAGGAAGGCTGCCGGTTCATGGCGGTTGGCTTGACGGAGCTGCCCAAGCTAGTCAAGGGCGTAATCTGGCTCCCCGATGCTCATGGCACTGACATCGAGGGGCTTAGAGTCAGACTGGTGAAGGCGAACCGTCAGCGAACGTTCGACATGAATCGCTGGCGACTCCTGAAGGGGGAGTTTAGAACAAACACGGAGCCGCCGGGCGCCATCATGGTGTTCGGAATTCCCGAGACCGACCTACCGGAGATGGAAAAGAGGCAGATGAAGATCTGCTACAAGTGCGGCTCGGTGAGGGTGGAAGTCAGGCGGAGGGTCGACGGAGGTGGGTCTATATCCACCCTCGCCGTCCAACCGGGTGACACGCAGCCCCCACCGGGTGGCACTGGGCAGGTCGGCATCTCCCTGCCGACGCGCCGGGCATCGGCGGGCATCGGCGGGCAGCGGGGGTGAGTCGCTGGGTATCAGAGACCTGGCGATTAACTCCCCGACGTCCGCCGAGGCCGACGTACTTCTAGGCTCCGACGACGAGGCTGGAACCCCAACTCCCTCCTTGGGGAGTGAAAATTAAATGTATAGTATATTCGTGCACACGCATATATATACATACACACAAAATTTTACACAAAATAAATATACATGCGCACACACATGTATAACACACAACACAACTAAATATAACACAATATAACAATAATAACCAAAGGCGCTACTACATACATCATCCAAGCCAACATTCAGCATAGCTCCTCTGGTGCAGCGGCGCTTCGGAGAAATCTCGAAGAGAACCCGAAGACGATCGCACTAATACAAGAGCCAACAATTCACAAAAGCAGGGTATGTGGTTTCAACAACCTATTTGGAAATATATACACCTACTATTCAGACACACGAGTGAGGGCGGCTATATATATACCGAACCACTTCAAAACAACACAAATAACACATCTCTGCTCCCCAGATCTCACCGTGGTCAAAATAGACACCGGACAGGAAGGTCTCTCTTTATACCTCGCCTCAGCATACGAGCCAGGCGATAGAGAGACACCCACGGAGGGACTGGAGGCGCTAGTCAAGGAGTGTGAAGATAATGATATACCCCTCGTGATCGGATGCGACGCCAACGCGCACAGCACCCTATGGGGGGGAAAGGATATAAATAGAAGAGGTAAGAATATCATGGAATTTCTATCAAAGAATAATCTCTCAACACTCAATAGAGGGTCGGAACCAACATTTGTCACAAAAATAGCACAGACAATACCAGACATTACAATTGTAAATTTTCTGGCATTAGATCTAATATCAGGATGGAGAGTATCATCAGAAGCATCGTGCTCAGACCATAGATGGATTACTTTCGGCCTGAAGAACATCAAACTAGCACCAAGGCAATTCCGTAACCCGAGGAAAACCGACATAGGCAAGTACTTGCAACACCTGGAGACAGCTTTGTCTGGAACGGAATGCGACAAAGAACTTAATACACCAGAAGAAATAGAATCAGTTATCAACCACCTAAACGGAGCCATAACTGAGAGCTACAATAAATCTTGCCCTCTAATAACAGCAAAACCATCAAAAGACAATTGGTGGTGCGAAAAACTAGAGAAGATGCGGAAAGACATGAGGAAACTATTCAATCGTGCCATCAACACGAAGGCACAGGAAGACTGGAAAGCCTTCCAAAAAGCACGCAACCAGTTCAAGAAGCAAACTAGGAACAACTTCAGAGAATCCTGGAGAAACGTCTGTAGCTCGATAAACAGCGTGTCTCAGGCTTCTCGGATTAAAAAACTAATTGGCAAAGACCCACAACACCAACCTGGATCGTTAAAAAAACCTGACGGGGAATATACTAAAAGCGAAGATGAGCTCTGTAGTGTACTACTACAAGCGCACTTCCCTGGTAGCACTATCCTGCCAGCTAACACAGATGAAGCATCCACAAAACAAACTAATCTCTCACTCACAGCAAAACCATTGCCAGAGGCATGGGCGGGAGCAGAAGATCTAGTTGATGAAGAGAAAGTGAGATGGGCAATCAACTCCTTTCTTCCATATAAATCACCCGGACCGGATGGCGTATTACCAGCCTTACTTCAATGGGGAATAAAACTACTCATACCAATATTGGTAAAAACATTTAAGGCCTGTTTAGCACTAGGCTACATGCCAGCAAGCTGGAGAGAGGTGAAGGTCGTCTTCCTACCGAAACCGGGTAAGGACGACTACACTGAACCCAAATCCTTCAGGCCTATAAGTCTCACATCGTTTATCTTAAAAACACTGGAACGAATGTGCGACAGATACATCAGGGATGGACCGATGAAAATTAACCCTATACACCCGAACCAACACGCGTACCAAGCAGGCAAATCCACGGAGACAGCCTTACACGCAGTGGTCAGAAGAATTGAAAGCTCAATACTAAACCAACAGTCATGCCTAGCGGTATTCATAGATATCGAAGGGGCTTTTGACAAAACAAATTTCAGCAGCATCAGCACGGGACTGGAACAATTAGGTACCAACCCCAATTTGATCAACTGGATATCGAATATGCTGGAATCCAGGATAATCTCCTTGGAACTCAGCAACAAAATCAAATGCAAAGTGGCCAAGGGCTGCCCACAAGGTGGGGTACTATCACCACTACTGTGGGTATTGGTAGCCAACGACTTGGTGTCACAGCTAAACACAAGAGGATTTTACTCAATTGCATACGCCGATGACGTAACCATACTTGTGAACGGCCTATTTATAAACACCTTATTCGACCGAATGCAATTAGCACTGCGGGACGTCGAAACATGGTGCAACAAAACCAAACTATCAGTAAACCCGGCAAAAACGGAGATGGTATTATTTACAAAAAAGATAAATCATGGCAAATATAGACTGCCAAAACTCTTTAATAAAACACTTACTTTAACAAACCAAGCCAAGTACCTAGGCGTATGGCTTGACCACAAACTAAGTTGGAACAAACACATAGAAGCGACACTAAAGAAAGCCACCATATCATTTTTCCAGTGTAGGAAGATGGTGGGTAATGGCTGGGGACTAAAGCCTAAAATATGTCGATGGATGTATACGGCAGTGGTGAGACCGGTCATTTCGTACGGCTCCCTGGTATGGTGGCAACGGACAACGCAAACCACAACGGTAGCACAATTGCAGCAGTTCCAGAGAATGTCGTGTGTAGCGATCACAAGCTGCATGAGATCAACGCCATCAGCAGCTCTGGAAATAATGCTAGGAATACCACCATTAGACTTATTCATACAGCAGGAGGCAAAATCTGCAGCCATAAGGCTGTATAGTACAGGACAATGGAAAGGCCAATTGGCAGACAAAGGACACTGCACAATCCTGTCGAAAGCCTTCGACGACGTACCGGAAGCCATTATTGGGATTGATCGCATAAAACCTGAATTCCTTTTCGGAAGGAATTACGAAATTATAGCTCGGGATGTAGAAACAACACCGAACCCAAATCAGAACACCATAACAATATATACAGACGGGTCAAAGAACAGCCGCAACACAGGCGGAGGTATCTTCTCGCCAGAACTTAACATTAGCCATTCCCTGAACTTCGGGGAGGAAACAACAGTGTTTCAAGCGGAGTCACTGAGCCTCCTCCACGGAGCCATACATATACAAGATCATGTACAGGGAATGGAAATTACCTTTAAAACGGACTGCGCTGCCATACTAAGCGCACTAAAGAGACCGCTAACAAAATCTAAACTTATACTAGAATGTCATGAAGCACTAAACAACTTAGGCAGCAAAAACAAAGTCATAGTCCAGTGGGTCAAGGGTCACCAAGGAGACCAGGGCAACTGTGAGGCAGACAAGCTAGCAAGAATAGGGGCTAGAAGGACGGCGATTGGCCCTCCACCCTTCTCGCCATTATCAACTGAAGCACTAAGGAGGCGGCTTAAATCAGCCACTTTAGTTCAACAGAACAAATTGTGGTCCAGCAGAGAAGACTGTAAAAACACAAAACTCTTTATAAACAAGTATAACCATAGGTTTACTAACTACCTAATAAGGCTGCCACGCAGCAAAATAAAAATACTAACAGGCCTTATAACAGGCCATTGTACACTAAATAAACACTTGACAATTACAGGTGCAACTGACAGCCCCCTATGCAGGGGTTGCATGGAAGTGGATGAGACGGTCGAGCACATGTTGCTGGCATGTCCATCCACAATTGAAACCAGGATGGCGATTCTGGGAGAGGCATCATCGACCCGGGAGCTCCTTGAACATCCAGGCCTCCTACTCCAACTTGTGGAGGAGTTGGGTTGGCTGAGATGAGAGAAAGGGAGAAGGGGACATGCACAAAGGCCCCGCACATGTGGGCCACGTGCAGGCACTTCAGCCCCCTTATAGAAGATAGATAGAAGATAGATAGAAAGGTATTTCAACGTGAAATTTGTGTGCAATATTCCAATTGAAACTTTGATCACTTTAGTTGACAAATAAAAAGGGCGATAAAACATGTCGATGTTTCATTGACAACACTAACATTTTATCGATATGACTTCCTTTCAGTGCGAATGCCATGTCGACGGGATCCGGCATTTTTTTATTTCTTTTTAAATATCTTTTAATCACGGGATCTTGGTCCGCAGCCAGCTTTGTACTGATTGGTTCATTAAAAATCCATTAAAAATATTAACTAGACTCGATAGAAATGAGTTTTATGAGATATTTCACCTCAAAGGTAAAAAGTTGGAACGGGTGTCTTCGACCTGATGCCGGCATAACGGAAACTTGAGCATCGGATCTAAACAACCCGATACCGCATCATCTGAAAGTAAGCTGGTAAGCTGGTCAGCTTGCCGCGCTGAGCGTGTTAACAGCTGTTACCACGCAGGGGTTGCTAGAAGAGATCTCTTATTAGAGATAAGCTCGCCTTTGTAGATGTTTTTTTTTTCATTATTAAGTGTCTCTGTATTCTGTTTATGTGCAATAAAGTATAAAGTAAAGTAAGTATAAAGTAAGAAAAATAAATTAATTTTATCCGCGTGTCAAGTGTTTTCAACTTAACTTACAGGCTTACAATAGGATAATGTTGTACATAAGTAGTAAAATTGTATAAAGATAACGTAGGTACGTGTAGGAATGAAATGAAATTTATTCACCAATTAATTTTTAGGGTTCCGTACCCGAAGGGTGCCAAACGGGACGGGTTTTTTTTGCTCATTTTTGCTCGGTATTGATACTGGTAGCATGTAGACGCGTAAATTGTTACAATATATTGAGTACCTATGTTATTTACTTAGGTAAGCCCACTATTATAATATACAGATTATTATACAACTTAACCTAATTTACAAAAAGAAAATGTACAGTTAATTAAATTAATATTTAAAGGGGGCTCCCATGCAACAAAAGTTTTTTTTATAGATAATGGTACGGAACCCTTCGTGCGCGAGTCCAACTCGCCCTTGGCTGGTTATATTTACCCGTGGTACTACCAACAGCTCTGGTAGTACCACGGAGGAATTTTTATTACCCGTGGTACTACTGACCAATGTCATGGTTGATTTCTATGGGCCACTTTTTTGACAGGTGTCACTATTTTTGACAAGTGTCGTTATTTTTGAAAGGTGTCATTATTTTTGTAAGGTGTCATGATTTTGATAGGTGTAATTTTTTTTGATAGGTCACTATTTTTGATAGGTTTCATGATTGTCATAGGTGTCACAATTTTTATTTACCGGCATCCCATTTACGTCACACTTGTCAAAAAAACACCCATACACCCAGAAAAAATATTGATTCCTGTCAAAAATATAAACACCTGTCAAAAATAGTGACACCTGTCAAAAATAGTGACACCTGTCAAAAATAGTGACACCTGTCAAAATAGTGGCACATAGAAATCAACCATGACATTGGCCAATAGTACCACGGGTAATAAAAAATCCCCCGTGTACTACCAGAGCTGGTACCACGGGTAAAATAAATACCCGTGGTACTACTGGCTGGTAGGACCACCACACTGGTAGTACCACGGGGGGATGAAGGGTTTATCTGGGGCTTTTGACATTTCACATGTATGTACAAAAGGTGTAAAAAGTTATCTAACTGTGTATCCGCCTCTTGAGAGACCCGGGCTAAATGATGCAAAAAATCTGTCTTTAGTTAAATTAATGCTTCAAAGACAGTACCATAAGAATTTTCAATGCGATTTATAAACTGTCTACTCTACTGATACAAACGATAGTAAGCTTAGACTGAGGAAAAGTTATCATAACACTGGATAATAATTTATTAGAGAATAGTGTATGATATTAATATGAATAGCTTTCATATTTCTGTTATAAGGTCAACATGATCCATAGAGACGGACGCCGAGCTTTGTTATGTAGAGAGGTTAGCACTCGAAGAACAATATTATTATCATTGACATTAATAGTGCAGTCATATCGTACAAATAAAAAAGCTAAATTGACATTCCCAATTTTCCAACATTTTGGGGAAAATAGTGAACATTGGGAACCCTGTATCGTGTGACCTATTAGACCTAACAATTGAATTAGGGCTTAAACTGTCAGGAATTTTATACACTTTAAATAAGTAGTAGTGACCTATGTCGTCAGAGCCTTCCAATGTCGTTTTTTTTTTGCTCAAAACTAAAAAAAGAGAAAAAAAAAATGGTTTTTCAGCAACTACTCAGTGCGCGAGTATTTCAGACTGCTGCAAATCTAGATTAATACTATCCAGGTGGACCCAAACAACATACTAAAAAAGCAAGTTTACCGCAATTATTCCTATTTCGAATGTAACATATGACTGACCTAAACTTAGGCTTTGTGAACAAGTGTGAGCGTATGGTGAGACAAATAACAGGCGACGCGGAAAAGGTTTAGCAAGGCAGAGCAGGGCGCGACGTCTTTTGTTAGACGTTCGAGGCTATGCAGCTGTACAGTCTTCCATCGATCTTTTGGCTGGATGAGTGACGTTTACAGCGGGGCGCCAAACCTGTCTTCAACACTGATATTCCATTCCTCAGTCATTGCTCATCTAGCGTTAGCTCTACCTGTCACAGCGCGCCCAAAGGTCGTTGTAAAGCCTTACCCAAATTGGGTAGCAGGGGCACATTAGCTAGCGCCCACGTTAGCCTCTCGTCAGGGTAAATAGCCAAGTTGGCCAATAACAATGGAAAAGTAATTGTTATAAATTACCCACTGATGAAAGGGCCAGGTTACGTAACGGTAACGTAACTTTAGATCTCTTTTTTCTAGTTCTGCGTAAGCACGTTTCCCTTTATTGAACTTAATTACTTAAATCTACACATCCATATTTTACTTAATCATGCTTATCGATTAATCAGTAACTTAAATGCCTGATTTTGTTCAGGTTGGCTGCGTCTCGTCAGGTTGCTGGCTCGTTGGTCTGAGATGTTGTTTCGACAAGTGCTTCATCATCACCCTTATAAATTACGCCATCCAAAAGGATAAAATGCCTGCGACGTTCCTACTTGGAGATGTCATACGAATAAATAAATAGATAAAATTAATCAGTGTGTGTTTAGTTTAGTAGCCCAATGACCTGGTGATCTCTCGTGGCATAATTGCTATCGTTTCAATCGGTAATGATGTCAGTATAGTAGTCTAACATTATTTAATTAATTTATGATAAGATGACACCTCGTTTGACGAGGCACTTGACTACAATTTTTGTTTATTTTTAGGCTATTCATCATTAATAGGTCAATCAAAACAGCAATGTTATATTTATGTCCAGCAGTAGGAATATTTAAAGGCTAGGTAAATAAGGGTCGCCAGATGGGTCAATAACGTTTACAATATCGCGGGTAGGTACTACGCCAAAGGATATAATAGGTACGCATTTGTAATAAAAGAATAGAAGTTTCTAAGACTGACTTTAGTAGCAATGAGTTTATTCTCCAAGAAAAATTTTGCCCCAATTCCATGTGTCTTAAATGCTTATTAGGCAGCTAATGGAAGTAAAAGTAGAAGGAGCAAGAACAAGAGAAGGTCAACTGCACGCTAGTGTAGCCTCTCGTACCTGCTCGTACCTCACTTCATACGCTAGTGTAGCCTCTCGTACCTGCTCGTACCTCACTTCATACGCTAGTGTAGCCTCTCGTACCTGCTCGTACCTCACTTCATACGCTAGTGTAGCCACTCGTACCTGCTCGTACCTCGTACGCTAGTGTAGCCACTCGTACCTTTTCGTACCTCGTACGCTAGTGTAGCCACTCGTACCTGCGCGTACCTCGTACGCTAGTCTAGCCACTCATACCTGCTCGTACCTCGTACGCTAGTGTAGCCACTCGTACCTCGTACGCTAGTGTAGCCACTCGTACCTGCAGCTCGGTCTACAAGCCAATACACGCAGCCCGTAGATTAAAAATTAAAATTGCTCGTGTAATCGCACCTAGATCATATAAGTATTTTCTAATCACAGAAACAGGTATACATACGTACATATACATATACATCATTCATAATTTCTTTATTGCACACAAACAGTTACACAGGACAGTAAAAAACATAGAAAACGTGTACAAATGCGAGCTTATCTCTAATAAGAGATCTCTTCCAGCAAACCAAATAGGTACATCTAATCAAAAGCAACGTAATTATGTACAAAATTTGAGAAGCAGAACTTGTGTTTTAAAACTAAAATTATGTCTATCTATTCCTATTCACATACTTTCTCCCTTACATTGTTTTTACTACATGCGGCGATTCAAAGGGCCTTTTTATTTTCGAACAGAAACTAGAGCCACATCTATGTGGGTTTTGTGCTCCTAAATAACCAGTACTGGAGTATTTAGTAGGATTCCAAAGACGAATCCTTTAAATCAGGGTAAAGTATGCACCTTAAAGTAGAGGAGTCTGCTCCGCTCAAGTGGGCCGGTGTAGGAACTATAACCCCCTGAGGAATCCAGAGTAAACTGCTGTCAATGGTAAAGTCACGCAATCTCTGTGTTCTTGGCGCCAAGCTCGTCAGCCTGCTCCATGGTGTCGGGTAGCTGGCAGCCGAGGGTCTCCGGAGTGAGGAACATGAGGCATCCGGAGACCAGCGAGAATGCACCGAACAGCGCGAAAGGGAGGTGTTCCCATACAGTCTGCGCCTGGAGAAACAAACGATCTAGTGAGGATGGGGATGGCTATTTTTGGCGAAGCTGATTTGGCGGTGCCTTCCTTGGATTATTTTTTAACAAGCGGCGGAATGTTTATGATTACCCCTCCGATATTCAGAGGCCCATATATCTGAGCTGCCCCATATATCGATTGAACTCGCAGTTTCATAGATTAAACCCTACCCTGATTCTAGTTTCCGTAAACGCAGCGGCGCGGCGGCGGAGTGTTTTTAAATTGAACCATCTGTTAAGATTTGAAGGGCCGTTGACGTTTGTAAACGGAAGGTGGATCATAGAAGTAACATATGGTTACCTTTTCAGCTATGGTGTCGCTCTCTCATGTTTTAAGTTGGTATAATTCAAACAACCTTTTATTAAACTCGAAAAAGACTAAATGTATCAAATTCTGTTTACCGAATGTGCGGCAGGTGGAAACGAGTGTAAGCATTGGAACGGAAAGACTGGACCTCGTTGAAGAAACAATTTTCCTTGGAATCAATCGTGTAGTTTTATTCAGTTTATTTTTATCTTTGTGCACTAGGATTATCCTCTCAGCACCATCTTTCCTGTCATGCCTAGGTTTGCTGGTAGAAATCTCGCCTTTGCGCACTATTATGTTATTTAAGTTTCATTATTAAGAATATGTGCAATAAAGAATATGAAAGAATATGAAAGAAAGAATCACCATAGACTCGAAACTTCAATGGGGTCCTCATGTTACTAGTCTCGCTCGAAGACTTAGCTCAGCCGCTTATGCGGTCAGGCAAATCAGACACATTACAGATGTCGAAACTGCCAGATTGGTTTACTTTAGTTAGTTATTTTCATAGTATTATGTCTTACGGAATACTGCTTTGGGGGAGAGCGGCAGATATAAACACGATATTTGTCTTACAAAAAAGGGCCATTCGGGCTATCTATCAACTAGATGCCAGGCACTCACAAAGGGATGAATTCAAAAATATCAGTATACTTACTGTAACCTGGCAATACATTTATCAAAATATCATATACACCAGAAAAAAGTTACTTAAGACTTTAGGTCATAATCATAGAATTAGCACTAGAAATAGAAATAAGATTGCTATGCCCGCGTTCAGATTCAGTAAGGTTGCTAATTCTTTTATGGGAGTGTGTATTATAGTTTTATAATAAAATACCTAACGAAGCAACGGACCTACCAGAAAAGAGGTTCAAAAACTATCTTAAAAACAGTCTATTAAAGAAGTCTTATAACAGTGTAAAAGAATATTTAGATGACAAAACTGCGTGGTCTTTACCATCTCGGCGCACAGAAATCCAAAGAGGGGCGATGGACTGAGTCAGTACGTCTCTTTTCGGTGTATTTCCTTAGACAAGTAGAAATACATAAAATTGATTTTTTTTGCCCTTCTTTGCTCCATCCCTAAGCCCACAACTTCCGAACGGGCGGTAGTATACAAAAATATTAATATTATATTGACGTTGACTAAGCAATCTGTATGATTTTATATTCAATAAAAAAAATGACTTTGACTTTGACTTTGGTGGGCAGAAGATGCGGGTGGCTCAACAGGAGAAGATGGCGTATTAAATAGGATCTGTACCCAGCACAGCAGTGGGTGAATGTAGACTGATTGATGATCGATGACGGGTGGTAATGAAACGAGAATTATGTGGTTGGCTACACATGGAGACCAGGACATATCTCATCTCCATCCGACCTCATTACGACATTTCTTATGAGACAAATACGGGGAGCAAGATAACGGATTAGAATTTATCCATGTATGTTGGTAACCTACAGCTATTTATATGCACCCTCCACATGCCTGACCCGGCCTACAAGTGGGGACCTTTGAAAATCCACGGTTGCAGCCAGTAGCGACGGGCTGCTAATAGTACATCCTTGTATGTTCCATAGGCTTACTCCCCGCGAGGTTGGTTGGAGGTGGGATATATGTCCAGCTTAAAGCCCCTACCGACATTCCTGCTTCTGTGGCGATCTAGTAAGGGGGGTGGTCGGAGCAATATTGGAGCTGCTCTACACACACGCCTGCAAGGAAGGAATCGCTACCCCTGCCGCAGAGCGAGCCATAAAAATTGCCCCTGCTTGCCCTACACACTTCACAATCAAGGAAGCAATTCAAGGTCATCCCTAATTTTTCATCCCTTCAGCAGGCATATTAGTAGGGGCTTTAATAATACATCAACTTACAAGTGCCGGTGTGAGTGGCGCCACCATCGCGCCGACGCGTCCGACCATGGACGAGAAGGCGAACAGGCTGTGCCGGTGCCGCGTCGGGTACAGCTCGGCCGTGTACACGTACACCGCCGTCATCACCACCGCGATTGCGTACTTGCCGATCAGGTACAGGGTTAAAGACGCTGCGTACAGCGCTGCCAATAGAGACATACATAAACATAAACATTTGCATACAGGTACAAGATACCCTGTACCCCAGGTCTTGGATGTAAACATGTTTGTGATGTCGCTGTTTCTAGTAAACAGCGACATCACAAACATGTTTACATCCAAGACCTGGGGTGTTTTTGTTTTCTTTATCCCCAGCAGGGAATCGAACCCGGGACCTCTCGCATGGTAGGCAGAGTCACAACCGCTGCACCACAGAGATCGTCGAGACACCTCTATATAAATAAATCTGGTAGGTTGTGGTGCAGTTAGTTCATTTCGTTTCAACACACTTCAAAGAAGGACAAAGACTGATATATTTTATCAGCTTCCCATACGGTATAACAGTAATAGCATTTTACAAACTAAATACTCCTAAGTTTGTATTTATCGACTTATACCTTCGGCAACGACATCAGACAAAATAAATTATAAACACTTAACGACGGACGATGCAGTAATAAATGATGATACTCACATGACGGCAATAATATAAATCCAATCTGACAGGCTGCGCAAGTCCAAAAGGCTGCAATCAGCACCGGCTTCCTCCCGACCACGTTGATGAAGTAGAACGCCGTCCAGTAGCCGGGGATCTCCACCGCGGAAACGGCCACGTAGTTCAGGTACCGGTTGCCAGACATGTTCACTGCGTTGATGGACAGCCCGTAGTAGACAAAGGTCGTGGTCACCCACCACACAGGCGACACCAGGCATCTCAGGAGTACAGGCTTGTGTCGGAACACCAACAATATCAGCCATGGCTGCTGCGACTTTTTCTCTCTTTTTAACTGTATCTTTTCCTCTTCTGCGCAATCCCAAAGACCTTTTAAAGACTTCTCGGACAGCTCCTTTCCATTAACTCGAGCGACTTTCTTGAGGACCTTTTCAGACTCCTCGTAACGTCCCTTGCTCATGAGCCATCTGATGGATTCACTCATAATCCAGAAGTAGCTGATGGTGATTAGTTGAGGTACATAGAGAGCCAGAGTCAGGTCACGCCAGTTTGGCACCGCCCATGCGATCAGACCCAGAGTAACCTGACCTATTGAGAAGCATGTGTTCATGCCTGCTCCAGCTGCCGTTCTGTACTTTGGACCGACCAGCTCCATCACTGAAAATTGCCAAAAAATATATTTATGATTGTCTAATGTATTATTATTCTGCAATTTTACGACTCTGATAAGGTTTAATTGGGTCTTCAGTATTTTTATTTATCTATAAGTATTATCAGCAGCACTGTAATTGAGCCCTTATCTTTTAAGAAAGCCCATGAGACAAAGTAATGGGATCATCTGTTCAACCCCTATCACAATAATGTCAAACGTTTGGCGGGCTTCCAAACAAGTACGAGGCATCATGATATGACTCATGATGAGTGTAAATCTCAAACTCTAAAAAAACTATATAAGGGACCGTAGATTTATGACCCATTCGATGAAGTTGTTCAATGAAAGAAACTCACACAAAATATAAGCACAGGTAAATCCTCCCGATCCAAACATGGCCTCAAAGAACTCAGACAACATGAATCCCAGGTAGGTATCAGCCCAGTAGCGTGCGATACCCATCCAGGCGGTGTTGAAGGCGTTAATGGCCAGCGCCACCTTGCGGCCCCACGTGTCCGAGACAAAGCCGGTGATGGGCAGCGCGGTGAGGACGCCGAACGTACGGACCGTGCCGATGAGCGAGCGCCGCCAGTCCTGGCACGCCAGCCCGTACTGGATGACATAGACAGAGAGGTTTAATTAAGAGTCGGATGAATTTATAGAAGCTGTAAATTAATTAACGCAAAATGATAAACTACTTTGTTAGGGACATAATTCTGAGCAACTTTCATTAAGAAAGCGATTTGATCAGAGCAACTTTATTTTTCACTTCTCCATACAAATCAGCTGACCCACTCAGGCCAAAATGTACTGGGATGGGACAGAATGATGTCCCTAACAAAGTAGTTTCTCTTTTTGCGTTAATTCATTTACACCTTGTATATGAATGGTGTTTCTCCAGCTAGGGTTCTTATTAGTTGGGTGTGTTACTTCTTAAATCCATCCTTTGGACCTACAGATCAATCCTGCCAAAGGAAATCTTTAGGTCACAAAACGCCGCATAATTAGACGTAGAATGGGTATCCTGTTCCAGTCTTTTGGCCGGTATCCAGAGGGCATAAGTTTTGTAAAGAGGTGGGGAGGGCAGTTGTGAAAGAGAGTTTTGAAAGTGGAGGTGGAAACGTAGTCAAGTAGAAAAATATATATTCAGAGGTTGATCAGAAATAGTTTATTTTCAGAAGCTTGCTATGCAGAGAGACCTGACGGGATAGGTTACTATTCTCTAACCATCTGCCACCTCGCACTGAGTCAGCGGGTTGCGCTATAGCATGATCCTACGTAATTTCGTGTCAAGGCCTACCCCCATGCTATATGCGCTAAATCAAAAGGACGAATTGTAATTGCATTCTCACATCATAAACCACAGAATGCGTGTTCTGATACACGTAGTCCTCGCAGTAGACGGTGGTGGTCTGGTCGAACAGACTGGCCGGACAGGTCAGGTCAACGACACTGGTGATGTTGGGGAAGCGCTCGCAAGCCTCGAACGAAGAGGAACTGGAACCATTCACGGCACTAAGGATCCAGCCAGGGGAGAACTCGGGCTCGGGGGAGTCGCATTGCGGGATCAGACATCTGGGGAGAAGGTTATGCTAGGTTAATATTTTTTGGTTTTGGTTTATCCAGCTCTCGCAAACAACCACAAACGTCATTGTGCATCAAATTCGCCAGCGATTTTGGAAAACTTTGGAAAGCATACATGCAGCTTACGAGGTCCAAGCAGGTGGTTAATAAATACAAGTTTGGTATGAATCTTCAGCGTTTAACATACAGAGAAGAGGAGAAAGGTGTGTTTAGGTTATCCTCCCTGAAACCCTTCAGGTTATTAGGGACATAATTTTAAGGGCTTTCATAGACCAGAACGTAGGAGCAGTGGTTAAACTTTAAACACATTGTATTGGAACATAAGTGGAGCGCGACATGGTTCACCAAAAATATAGTATGAAAAATTTGCTCCGGCTTCATGCTTAAGAAACTGATAACAAACCCATCACTGACCTGGTGGAGATCCTCGCGGTAGTGAAGACGTACTCGCTAGCAGACCAGGCGCCAAAGATGACCAGCACCACGCACAGCAGCAAGGTCCGCAGCTGATAGCACCCGAACTGACCAATGTCCTGTACCAGGATGTCGTCCAGGTCTATCTTCCTGGTCTTCTCAACGGGACCGGACGTTATCGACATCACTAACTGCAGTAGACTGTGGTGGTGATTGCAAAGATCGAGGATGTAACTTGGAGCTGACAAGTGTGTTTAAAAGTAAGGACGAGAACGGTTGCCCGAAGATGCAGGTAGCGAAGTAATTAAAAGCAAAAATGGAAGTGACACAGAGTTTACTACGTAGTCTACTTACTACGTGATATTAAATGAATGGACTTGAGGCGAAATATTATCGTTTTATAAGCCTACATTACTATGTTGCACACTGCTCAGGGTGGAACACAACCTGTAGAGACTGAGAACTGACATCGTCCTGCCGCAGATTCTTGAAATACGAATGTAGCCAGGTCAACCACCTTATTGTTTTCATGGGCTCGTCTCGTAAATCAATGGCTAATTGTTGGTATTGCCCACTTTATACAAATGTTCACTAAGAAACTCAATAAAACAGTTGCACGGTGGGCAGACGATGAATAATAATTAAATATGCGTAACTAATTTAATTTGCTATACATACAGGGACAACACACTGTATTTTTATCGAAACAGACTTAGATATTCTAAAGATCGAAAGACGTGCTACAATTATTATTAAGTCTTCATCTAACTAATTGACCGCTAGAACAGCTCAAAACCATTGGGTATGAGTGAAGCTGACTAACTTTCAGCTTTCACTGAAACCAGAGTTAATGCCATAGTGCATGCATAGTTAATACGAGTAACCGATGATAATACCTACCTACGTATTTATTTTAGAATTAGAATTAGAATTACGTTTATTGCTTCCATTCACATTTGCTCTTAAATCAAGATACAATGTTTGTGGACCCTGTCCATAGGGCACTGCAACAGTAGAGAGGTATATAATACTGATGTATTTTAAAATATTAATTATTGAGGTATATTTATTTGAGGGTGTGTATGTGTATGTGAGGGTGTGTGATTGATTGACTTTTATACTACTAAGGCCTAAGACTTTACTGGTACATCCTGTAAAAAGTGGTTGCCATGATATATTGCACGGTAGATTTGGTTTATTATGGTGCGGATAAACTTTATTGTGCGTCGAATGCCATCTTTGTCTGATAAGCTGATAGGAAGGTATCGATAACCCTGACTCACGTCATGACACCCACGTGATTGTACGGCCAGACTGAAAGCGTCAAATTATTATTAGACAGACAAACATTATCAGATAATATCTGAAACACAAAGGAAAACACTCTCTTGTTCAGTCTTGTAAAGTTTGTTTTAAGTATCTACAAAGTCTTCAGATTGGTTTCTATCAACAAAATACATACAGGCATAGAGCAAAGGTGACCTTAGATTTGCCTATTGGTTAGGAATGTTATGCTGTAGATGAGAGTTCGCTAAGAGCGAATTTTATCAATGAAGAGTAACTTTTTACTCGAGAGTATCTTCAATTTTTTCACAGAATGACCTCATTTTGAACTTTGTCATACAAATTATCCCCGGGATAGTTATTTGCGCATAACTTTTTGTTGGTAAAATCCAGCCTGTCATCTTTTTTTTGGTACAATAAAATATTAAAATTTATTTACTATTTTGGTTCAGGGTCAGTTGGTCACTCTACATAATCCACAAGCGCAACTCGCTTTTGACTGTGGGCTATTCTTGAGCTGTCAAAACCACTAAACTAGAGGAACTAAATGCAATAAACTGACAACCTTCAAATCCGACAGCTCTTGCGCGGTGGCCACAGATTCCATTTTCAAACACACCATTTTAATTAGTTTAGTTAGTATAGTTCGTGTCGCCTTCGGAATCGCAGGCTTTGTCATAGATTGTTTATGGCCTTTGATTTTGACACTTCTTACTCCTCTGATTAGTTTATTTGAAAAAGGTTTTAACATGAATTGTAAGGTGACCAAACATTCAGAATTAATAAGGATAAATAATTTATTAAATTACTAACTCATAGTTTTGATTATTTAATGGCTGAAACCGCAATGATTTACTGAGTTAGAAATAATATGGTAGAGTCATGACCCAAAAGTCATCCTGTATAGCTATCGAAAATGAAGAATCCGATGAAAATTAGGGAGCTGTTTCACACTAAAGGCTAGAATTAAATACTTCTTACTCGTTGGTCGGATGATTGTGGTTTAACTGAACGCCTAGCGTTTTAGTAACCTCAATGTTTATCTTTGTGTTGTTGCTCTATGTGTCTGTTTAACCGGTGGTGGCGGTGGTTTAATGATCAATCGCACTGTAAATTTCCAACACTCGGATATACCTACTAACTACTAATTATCAATTTGTGCGAATAGTTCATTCTAAGCAATGGTTACATTCTACCCAATATGCAAATGTAATGAAACAATTGTTTTCACGCGGACTCGTTGGAAACTACTTGGGAATAAATGGGTCGTTTATTAAAAGTAAAAAAACAAAGAAATTCAAAGCATTGTCTGTATTCATGGAATTTATTTACAAGTCTGGTCTTCAATTTCGGTCTCAAGCTCTGAGAGAGCAGTCTTCTGGCTTGGGTTAGTGAGAGATCCAGGGCTGTCTTCATCGGTAATTCAGTAGTCAGACTCATCATCGTCATCATCAGCCCGCTGCGACTTGATGATGCCGAGTTTGGTAGCCAGCGAGGCGACGTTGGCCCGCACCTCCTCTTGCACCAGGTTGAAGGACATGGCCAGCAGCGCGATGCCGAACAGAAGGTAGAGGGAGCAGAGTGCGATGGAGTGGACCGCGGTGGTGGCGTCTCCTGCTTGCTCGCTTTGACCCTGGGGAGATAACACGACAGATTATTGTTAGGGTACTACGAGTTTTAATAGTTGTTTAGTGACTTGTCAGTGGTAATTTTCCTATTTTCCCATCTTTCACATCAACTTACAAAAGAAAGGAGTCCAGAACACAGGTCTTATTTTTTGCTTGGCCATCTTTACTCTATCTCTCAATTAATATCTCTGGCACTAGCAATTCTCATAATGCAGATATTAATCTACTCAAAAGCCCGTGTTTCTGAACTCCCGCTCACCCTTCTCAAGACCCTGAGGAGGAAGTCATTATCAGTTAGCCTTGTTCAGATACAGCTGCGTAGAGCCAAAGCAAAAGAGCTCCGTGGTCTAGTGGGTTTCATGCTTGCCTCTCACGCAGGAGGTGCAGTTTCGAATCCCGGTGCTGACCATGTAGGTAACCAATGAGATAAGTAATTTATCTTAAGTACGTTATACGGACACTCTAACGGTGATGGAAAACATCGTGAGGAAACCTTCATTACTCCATAGCTGCAGCGATGGGCTATCCCCCTGTCACGCAAAATGGAGTATTGAATCACTGGCTGAAAGTGGGCACAGTGGTGCCTCTGCCATCCCGCATGGGAGAAGGCGTGACGCTATGTTATGTCAGATCAGATACAACGGGCACCGCACGGTTTCAGAATCGTGTAGGAGCCGCGCAAGTCTTATTTATGCCCGCCGCACATGCAAATAGCCGGCAGCAATTGAAACCTATGTACGACGTCATGTATGTATGTACGTGTCTGCGTTGGCACTCGAGAGCAAATGCGTAATTCGGTACAGCTGTGCCATAGGTTTCTAATGCTGCCACACGCACGCGACTCGTGAATTGCAATGCGAGTGTTTGCATGTGCGGCGGGTGTTAGGCAGATATGAGTTAGACCGTTCAGACGTAACCGCGCGGTTTTCGGTTGCCGCTGTGTCTGAACAAGCACTTATAGGCCAAATTATAGGAGGATTTTGGATGACCTGCGCCGGCACGAAGTCTCCAAAGCCAATGGTGGTGAGCGTGATGAAGCAGAAGTAGGCGGCGTCGAGGTAGGCCCAGCTCTCCCAGCGCTTGAAGAGGAACGTGCCCGCCACGATGTACGACGCCACCAGGAACACGCACAGCCAGATCGGAACTGGTTTTATCTGAAGATGGAGACATGACTCTCAGTCAGTCATGCTGCTGCCTCACACACGAGGGCAGAACAGCAGCAAACAGTTGGGACAGAGCTATTCATCAATCTACCTCTCCTTATTTCGCTTAGAAGAATAATAAGCTAAGAGAAGGCCACCCTTCATACAAACTGACAAAATAAATTGACATCTCGAAAATTTACGTTAATACGGTTAAGCTCTGACACGCTAAGGAACCTTAACCCTCTCGTTAAGGTTCTTTGGCCTCTGGTTAACTCTTCAAGGAAAAGACTTGAGCGTAACACTATGCCTTTCTGAAAGATAGATGGTTTTAAGAAGCAAATCAAAAGATCGATGCAATCATATCAATCTACTGCTGGGCATACAATTAGTTCTAACCCAAAACACATTTGTTCTCGTCACCTGGTCCAATGCACTTACTGCAAGGCTTACCATAATTATCAAGATTTTGGTGAGTAGCTAGTTGTGGTTTATTTTAATTAGTGCAATAAAAATAAAAAGGCCAGACAAACCTTAACTTCTTCTTTCGGATTAGGTTCTGGTACGGGATAAACACTGAACTGTCTTGAGTTCCACGCTGAAAAACGAAAAAATCATTTTGTAACAATTTCCATCCGATTGGACAGTTAAAAGATAAGTTAAATAAATAGTTATTACCTTTCCCTCGTCGTGACACAATAACTTCTTCATCACTCCACTCATCTTCTACGGGTGATGGGGACTGCGAATCAGAAATTAGTATAACATAATAGGTACTCGGTTCTTTACTGCTCCCGCCTGCGCTGCGCTGCGGCTCGAGCTGGTAAACCAACCTCGTATGTTATGCTTATGACGACCAACTTTGCTCACTTTTTTCATAATGACATACTATTTCCATGTTCTTTGGGCATGAGAGGCATAGTCTAGCTTTCCAATACGGGCGGCATGCCACACACGAGAAAGGCCCTTGTCGTGAAAAATTGTTTTTTTTTCTCGTCGGGCAAGAGAATGTCTCTGCGTTAGCCGTGCTAGCGTAGAGACATCTTGCCCGTCAAGAGAAATTGTCCGAGATTGAGACGAAGTTACTTTGTTTGACACATGGCAAGTAGTTCTCCCGACGTCGATCGAGAGACAAAGACTGGAATGCTGAGCACACATTTCTATTTTAAATGATACTTACATATCTGGCATTATACCCAGGTCTGCTATCATCGATAGTCTGCAACCTTCGCAGTCGCCGTCCTCTTCCCTCTTCAGGGTCGTGCCATCTTCTGTCGCGCTCCCTATCGTGGCGGTCGTCCCAGCGGTGTGCGTAGTGGTACACGGCACTGCGCGCGCGCTGCCCACGTGACTCCCCAAGGTCCTCACGGTCGCGCTCGTACATGGAGCGGCCGCGCTCCTTTCTGGAGTTGTAAGCAGAACGTTATGTAAACTGCAGTAGTCGCGCATTCTTATTGTATTACATTAAGCTCAAGTTTAGCCATGGCCACCAGAAGTGATACAAGGTACAAATGAAATCTACTATGCGTGGCTGACGGGCATCGCATAGCCTAAACCGGTGAACCTAGAGCCATGAAACTTTGTACAGGGGTTCCTTAAGTAGCATAGGGTAGCACTGAGATGGGATTTGACGAAATTTATTCCCCAAGGGGGGGGGGGGGAGAAATAGGGGGTTACAGTTTGTATTAAACTTAAAAAGCACTTGACATTGGTTTCTAATCAAATGTGGTTTATGGAAGTCGGGTTTTTTTTAAGTTTTACTTTTTGTTTCAATTATTGGTTCCACAGATTGTTGAAACATAGGTTAAAACTGGATAGTGAATAACAGATGAGCTGAACTGTAAGGTGAAGAACAGTCGAAACCCAGAAATTAACTAAGTTCAAGTTCCATTATTTTAAGTTTCATATAGTTGCCTAGCCTCTTGCACTAACAGATACATACCTCCTGTCATCTCCGGTCCTTCTATGCCGAGGAGCATCGAACTCAAAGTCATCATCCTCAGGGTCGTACACCTGATCCCTATAGGGCTCGTACTCGTGTTCACCCACCCCATCGCCCCTTCTTTCCCTCCTCTCGTCCCGCTCCTCTAAAGCCTTCCTCTCTTTAAAGTTTTCGTAATCCACGTCATGTAGGTCGTGCATCTCTAATACATTGCTATCCTTGTCTTCCACGTCGTAATGCCTCGTGCTGTTCCATTCTCTCGCTGGGCCGTAGTCCGACTTCTTTGCTGGTCTAGGTAAGGACTTGCTTCGTAACTCCATTTTGGAGTGTATGTGCTGGTGATTGTCGAGGTCTTTGAGGGCGGCAGCCAAGTCTTGAAGTGGGAGGGCTATCTTGGGGAAATCCTCTGTAAGTAATAAGATTTCAGTAAGTGGATCATATCTTTACTTGAAGATAAGTTCCACTTACATAAGAAATGGGTGAATTCGGGCTGATTTGTGATATGGATATGATATGATATGAATGGAACATACTCTAACTACAAACATATTCTTGATCTTATACCCTCAAGTGTGGTTTGGGATGTAATGATCAACTTACCGATGTCTTGGTCGTGGTCGTCCCGGTCGGTCCTCTCATACCGCACTGGAGAGCGATCCTCCTGCTCATAATCCCGGGCTGAAACAAGGACTCTGATCAGACTCTGTTAATTACATAGTCATTGTATCTTCTCGCCTAACATCGAAAAATAAGTAGTTTCTTTCTAGTACTTGATTTCTTTATACCTCTTGATTGAAACCAGCACATGAGTGATATGTTCCTTCAAAATCTTGGCGCTCCTTATCTTTAAGTGCCTCTCTACTACCAGAGTTTGGCTTATTTTGCTGTCTTCTCTTGATACAGAGACAAATGAGGAGGTCTAGACTGTCAAAAGATGATAATTTACATATCAAAACTAAGAAGAGCTTATGTCTGAGAGATGAAGAATGATCGGAACACGACTCACTCAAATATGAAGGCGGCTGCGACCTGGTCCTTCCGCCCGGTGCCCCCTTCACCCCTCCCGGTCCCCCCTGCCCCTGCGGCCGGCCCCCCCGCCGCGCGCGTCCGCTGCTGTAGCCGCTGTCTCGGTACCTGCGGAGAAGCGCAACACGCATGGAGGATGGCTGAATTAAATGAGCAGGGATGGGGATATATGCACTAATGTGGACCACGTGCACGCGCTACAACCCCCTTGAAGAAGAAACAAAAATAGAACAGTCTGTGTTCGACCTGAGAAGGGGCAGACTAGTCGGCCCTTCATACTCATACTCATATATTTATTGCGTCATTGTGGTACACTTTTACAAAATTGGTATGGCCCGTATGCTTAGTCGTTTGCCTAGGAAGCTCCTTGATGTCATCAAAGAATGCAATTTTTGACAACAATCTCTTAGGTAGGTGTTAGCTAGGTAGGGTAGGTTGAAAATCGCGGGCCGTGGACTTTGGACGGGCGGCTGTATCTTACTGCTGGTTAGTTGTGACTTAACAGGCAGTGTGTAGTGAGTTACCTGAAGTCGGTGTCGGAGTGAGCCCGCTCGAGCTGCGCGGGCGCCAGCGGCGGCGGTCGGCGGCGTCGAGTCGACGCGGTCCGTCCTCTTACCGACCGTCTACAAACAATAATGGAATACATAATATACAGGCTTATTTTTGGACCCCTAGCCAAAATTTACTATTATTTAGGGGCATCATTCTGAGCAACTTTCTATTATGACACCGATTTGATCAGAGCAACTTTATTTTTTACTTCCCAGTACATTTTGGCCTAAGTGGGTCAGCTGATTTGTATGGAGGAGTAAAAAATAATGATGTCCCTAAAATAATAGTAACGGTTGGCTAGGAGTACAAAATTAACTCCGTGAGTCGTTGATGGTTCTGTAGTTTTTAGACTGATAAATTTTAAGAGAGACGACAAAGGCAAACCCAGTGTTCGCAAACGTCCAGAAAATACCACGATCTTTTGTTCTGTTTTTTGATAGGTTTTGTACATATCCGCTTCATTGAACTTGGGTACCCAGGGTACCCAAGCATTTATTTTCAGTAGATTGCAATTGGGTAGTCAGAGTACCCAAGCATTTTTTTACCGTAGATTGCAACTGGGTAGTCAGACTACCCAAGCGTTTTTCTACCGTAGATTGCAATTGGGTACCCTGGGTACCCAAGGCATTTTGTGACAAAAACCACAAAATGAAACAGACAAAAACCTATTTTCTCTGTCACACTAATGATTAAGTCAGTAAGGATCGTATTCCATCTCGTTCTCAGTTGAATAACCTTCATTTTGACATACGACAACGTATCAACCAATCACAGCGATGGAAAAGAAAAATGCAATTCATTCCGTTCACGCCAGTGATGGTTATTTTTTTTATTTTTTGCGAAAGTTTAAATATTTATTAATAAATATTTTCTATCTACATATTGCGAGTTTATTTTTTTTCCATGTGTAATATTAATACAGGAGTCTTTTAAATAAATAAAATAAGTAGGTCATCGATTTACTTTTTAAGATATAAATTTTTACATTGACCCTAGTCGATTTTACGCTTGAACTCTAGAAAAAAATATGTATGACTGTACAAGAGTATCAAATACAATAAACACTTATCCCATTACAAAGGTTAGTTTACGAGCTCTAACAATAACAACACTTCAAGCGGTGTTCTCAAGAACCCATAGTCATAAATAACGTTTTTGTAAGGCGAGCCGCCGCGCAGCGGGCGGGCCCTCGATGACGTATTTTAAGTGTCAATTAACGGTTTTTTTTTTTGCCGCGCTTATGTCAATCCTCGTCAGAGTAATTGTGTTCTGTGCTGCAATCGACGCATAATAATTTCCGGAGGTAGGTTCAACGAAGCGGAAAATATGCCTCATTGCTTGAGGCAGAATGAAATGTTGAACTGAACATGTATTGAATAGCTGACCAAACATGAGCGCGACTGTTACCTTTACCACCCGGGTGGTATGGGGCGCAGACGCAGTGGAACGATATGATTGAATTGTGTTGCTTGAGGCTTCAAATCTCTTATTCAGATATTAAAACTCAATTAAATCTCATTAGGTTGTTAAGATTATATAGCTAAATTTACGGTTACTGTGGCAGAGGTAGGACAGGAAAGCTACTGCGTCCAGTATTGCACTGCTGCAGTAGAGAGGTATTAGGGGATAGTTCCTGCATCCAGCATGTGACTGCTGCAGTAGTGTGTAGTAAGATGGGCTTCACCTCACAGAAGGGTGGTGTCTGCGGCGCCGCTTCGGAGGACGCGTACACACGTAGCAACAAACGCGCCAGTACAGGAACCTGCCCAGTAAACCACACTTTAGGACACAAAGTCACTTCAGCTATAAAGGATATTCTGACGATCAATCAAGGGAAAGAACGGGATCTCTCATATTATATTAAAAAGCGCCTGTCATTTTTTGAATAGCAAACGATACGAGATGAAGATAGAAGAACTTCTTGTATAATAACTGTCAGGCACTTGCTTCTTGTACGATGCTGCGGAAGCCCTCGTTTGTGTGACAGTCTGACTAGCATTTGATAAATTTTTCACAACTGCCTGCTCTATAGATCTTTGATATAATGAAAGTTGTAGCTGTGACGTCACCTGAAGGAGGAGGCGAGCACGTCGCCGATGTTTGAGAGGCAGAGCAGCATCAGCGGGATGCCGAGGATCGCGTAGAAGATCGTCACAACCTTGCCGGTCTGCGTGCGGGGCGTGATGTGCCCGTACCCTGCAGACGAGCAATGATGAAACAATAAGAATTCATAGCTTATTCAAACATTTTAAACATTTATTTATTTGACACAAACATAATGTAGTTACATAATATAGGGATCCTTGACCCCTGAGCTAGATTTATCACCTGTATTTCAGAAGTCAGGGCTCTTCCAGATATAACATTCAGTAAATTTATTCGCTGTATCAGCATAAACACAGAAGATTAAAAAAGTATTACACAAAGTTATTAAAACAAAATTCAGTATTACAACTACACACTAGTACCCACATAAAGCTGTGAATGGTTTCGCTGCCATAAAGCACATGCTGCGACAGCAAAAGGGTTCAGACTGCAGGTTCAGACTCAGGAAATCCTGTGACACTGGTTTCAGTCTGGGGCCCAGAAGGTACAAAATGAGTTAAGTACATTAGTTTGTCCTGGCCCCGGATTCTACAAACGAATTGCTTGCCAATTGCTATAGTGAGGGCACAGAAATCCGATTTAGGCTTGTCGACACCGCTGAGACGTGCCGCGCCGGCTACATACAAACCGGTTTTGCACCTTCGCTATTGCAATTGGCATGCGATTCGTTTGTAGAATCCGAGGCCAGGTGGTAAGTGTAAGAAATATCAAACTAAATATTGTCAAAAAGTATATGATGATGAGCAATGTGCACCCTATGAGCTACTGAGGTGACCTCACCTGCGTACCACATGACGTGAGGCAGAGACGGAGAGCGCAGTTATAGCGTTAATTTAAGGCCCCTCAGTCTCGAGCCCTATTGAATGAATGAATTGAATCTATATCGGAACCGTTTGTAAAAGCCATACAATACCATTGTCAATTTATTTTATTACCTACCTAACCACTCAGTTTATAAAATTAAACATTATTGTCTGAATATGTATTACTATAATAGTAGCGACGGTGAATCATAAAATTGCGCAAAGTAAACATAACCAGTCACACTGTTCAAATACACACGCTCCCAGCTGGGTCGAGCAAGCCTCGTGAGTCGTGACGTGACGTAGCACACAGCGACGTAAGCTACTGACTGGATATTTCGACACGTTTTATATCAGCATCGGTGGTTCAGTGGTAGAATGCTCGCCTGCCACGCGGGCGGCCCGGGTTCGATTCCCGGCCGATGCAAGTCTTTTTGCTTTTCGTACTTTGTTTTTTGAGGGCTGCTATTTTATTTATAAACAATTTATGGCTGGTCGGGAGGTCATTCGGATGGTATTCTTTAAAAGAAAAAAAAATGCTTGTGGGTATTTTACTAATAATGGAATATGACTCGACGATGTGTAAGATTTTATCATAAACATAAATTAATATGCATAAGCTTATCTGATAATAGGTACCTATTAACACAGATTCTAATGCTGAATGGCTGCCTAAATACCGGTCATAATGAACGACTATCATCGCATTAAATCATACATGCACAATACAAGTTATCATTCAAAACCTGTTTACATTGAAATCCTGAGGTATTATTAAAGATGCTACAAAATATTATAATTTCTCGTGAAGAGTTAATAAGTTCTTAATGATTTTACGTTACTTTATCTCCAACTTATTGAAGATTATAAACTAGCAAAGCTAACTCGACTATATTTAGGTATATTACTTTTGTCGTGCGGTAGATGACTGCAATGAACCAATCATGTGCGTCTAACAGATGAACACAAAGTTAGAGCCCGTTGAACTCTTTTGTATGGGCGGTCAAACGGAGCGTCCCGCAGGCATGCAGGGTACAAACAACAACACAACTAGTAGAGGCACGTGTAGACAGTTACATTTTACGTGAGAGGGGGCTAGCTCATTGCCACAACTATGGAGATTGCAAGATTTGCATTCGCATATAACTTGTAAAATTATGAATATGAATGAAGTATGCGCGTTTGTTTGAAGAATCCCTTTCATTCTGGTCGCCTTTTAGTCGATATTTGTACTTTTTTAACTATCCATATCACTAAATCTACAATCATTATGTACTTATGTTATTTTTTAATAATTTCCGTCGTTTTTACTTGATGCGGATGCGATGGAGGCTAACTAGGTACTTATTGACCTATTTAAGTTGACCTATAAAATTAACAAGAATCGATTTATTGCCATCGTAGGATGTTGAAAAAACCAACTTGAAACATAACAAGAACTATACTTGGTACCTAAAACAGAAAAAAACAAATTGATACCTAGCTAGGCAGATGTAGGTAGGTAGAGCTACCAAGAACAGCACACTAGACAACTAGTAAAACTTTATAAATAAAAAAACATCGTGAAAGCATATTCTGAAGTCAAGGGTAAAACATCGAAGAAAACATAAATAAAGTTTGGGAGAGGACCCTCAGTAAGTTACTGGGAAGGTCAACTGCATCATTCCGCACCTTGAATCACTCACTAATTGGTGATGACGACTTGCTAACTGTTTATGAAAACTTACGTAATTCTGCTCAAGAAACCACCGCTATAAACCATTGTTAGATTTTTGCCATTCTTTAGCTGACCATTAAAACACAATATGTAGGAACAATAGCTCTTTCATATTGAAACCCCATCCACTGCGTAAACTAATTGGATAGGTATGTTACTAGTCAAATAATTATTGAGGTACTCAGGTATTCCCATTTTATCAACCTTCAGTGAGACGTAATGATCTGTTAATATATCATATCAGATTGAGCGAAACAGTTGCGATGACCTTGCAATGTTGTACCAAAGTCACACACCCCAACAAAGGCCATCCCTCGGTGCTACAAAGACTATAGTGTTGTCGAGCGAGTGGCGCGTGATTGTGAGCGAGCGGTGCTGCGACCTCGGAGGCTTTCCTAAAAAGTGCAGCGACCTTCACCTCCGTGGCGGGGGACTAATACGGAGGCGGGGGACAGACTGCCGAGTTGGTTCATCATAACTTTATCAATCAAACATATTCAACTTTATAAAACGACTTTACATTTGCGCCTAAGGCCATACGGAGTATCAAGCTTCACTCTCTTGAATACCCAAATACAAATCTCTAATTTCGTTTCATGTAGACATATTGATAACTTGTGCCTCTACTACCCCTCTTTGGGAAACGCAAATAGCTGATTTATCTCGGTTGACTGGATATAAGACAGAGGCACCAGCCAGGTCGTCGTTAGCAACCGTCTTAGTGCACCTGCGCAAGCGCAGGTCCTTGAAACAGAAACGTCTCGCACAAAGCTCAGTTACATAAGTGAGGGCGAAACGACCGGACGCCTATAAACACAGTGCACCTAATACAAAAATATTATTATAATAATAAATAATTTCTTCCATTAACTTGTGACAAATGCCACCGGAATCGGAATAGTATTTTTTTTTTGCTTTTTTTGGGAACATTTTCGAAAATGTTTATAGGTTTGTTTTATTTTATCTCTTATTATTATTATACTGAATACATAAATGTAAAGAGAAGGTGCGCCCTGCTGGGTATGCACCAGTTATTTCTGCAAATTATAGCTCTAAAACCACGAATTCATATGATACGGTAGGTTATGAAAATAAGATTAGAATTAGATTTTGATTAGAAAAGGATCTGGAAATAGTGTTGTTTCAAAACTGCGTATTGATCTAATATTACTCTAAATTAGTAGCAAGTGAAGTCAATTTTAATAGTATTAGTAAATTTTATTTTTATAATGAGTAGTTACTGTTAATTAAGTAGGTACTCATTATAACAATAAAATGTACTAACCATTGAAACGTTCGATGTATAGCACAGTATACAAGCGCCGGCAACGCCATTACGTCGATGTATACCACAGTATACACGCGCGACCAAGTTTGTTTACGGTCCTATTTCTCTTTATCTGTGTGTTTATAGTTCCTTTTTTTAACGCAAGGCGAGTGTGCGAATGTGTGGCATGAGCATATGCAGGCTGAAAGCATAGCAACCCAAATCAAATCATGTCGATAAAAATAGTCAAAGTTAACAGTCGAAATTTGCGAACGCTTGGATCTATTATCGAAATGTTCTGATATTATTATGATACAAACTAGCTGAAATACAGTACAATACTGGTATTTCTTGAAAGGCCATATTGTCTTCTTTATTAATTAAAATAATTATTAATGTTTAATTGAGTATATAGTACTGATAAATCTCGAGAGAAGATAAAACTTGCTGAAATTAAACGAAGATCGTCAACTTTTCATAACTCCTGACGCTTTGTTTGTTAAACTAATAATTTACTGATTAAATAATTACCTTCTATATTTGTTAAGCTTTTTGGAACTTTGTTTCATTTCTTTATAGCTTAGTAGTTAGTTAGTTAGTTAGTCAACAGGAAGTGTTTTAGTCAACTAAGACGTAGCTGTACATCGCCGCCAGTTAGTACTATTAAAATTGACATCACTTGCTACTAATTTAGAGTAATATTAGATCAATACGCAGTTTTGAAACAACACTATTTCCAGATCCTTTTTTATTCAAAATCTAATTCTAATCTTATTTTCATAACCTACCGTATCATTTGAATTCGTGGTTTTAGAGCTATAATTTGCAGAAAGAACTGGTGCATACCCAGCAGGGCGCACCTTCTCTTAGTTAAGAGTGTAGTCTAGTCACACGGTTTGTGACATTATCTAAATAACAATAAAGTTTGATATGAAATTGTAGGTCTGTCGGTCTTTTAGAGGCTTGCTTGCAAAACACTTGAGACCTTCGAAATTTCGCAACCCCAAGCTACCGCCCACCCATAAGTGGCACCCAGATACGCTATCATATTGTTACTGTTACTGTGAACTCCTTATCCAATGCTAGTCTGTAGAACATACAAGTAGGTTTGTGGTAACTAAAGCATCAGTGGATATTATGTATTGTTAGAGAAACGACAGAGGATTTAATTGTGGTAGAGTTGCGTTTATGAATCCAGCTTATTGCAACAGTATATTGCTTGATGGCATACACGATTAGTCGCTAAATTAGGCATAACCAACGTACAGATTTGGTAAATACTTAAGTTTTACTTAAGTGATGTAGAAAATTTTCAAAACACTGACGCACAATATTATGTAAATATTAGGAATTAAAATAAACCTTTGAATTTGAAACACGTGCTAATACCAAAATTTCTGTCCATGTTTATAAACTCAAGCGTGTGTATAGGTGTTATGTGTATACGAGCAGTATTGATTGAATGTCGATTTCGGCAGTAATAATAATCCTAATGGCATTGGCCTGCTCATCAAAATAGAAAATAATAAAATTATTTGAACATGAGTTTTATTAAAATGCTGTATTAAAATACAACTGTTGGAACAATTCTTATATTTTCAAGCTATTATTCGACTCCAATTCAAATCCTGTGCCATTTGTTTTTCTAGATTATTAAATACTTGCAATAATGTTATGATGTGATGTAAGAGTATTGTTCATACTTCTTTCAGCAAACTAATCATACCATAACTACTCATTTGCTACGAGAATGAGCCAGCGTCACTCTTTGTCGAGCCGAGGGCAAATTGAATAATTACTGTAATCACAGCTTTTCATTTTCCCTCTTTCCGTTTCTGAATCATCTAACTACGTGACTCAGTCAGGTCAGATGTGCTCATTAGGTGCTGAAACTCTAAAAGTTGGTTTGAATATGTTCTCGTTGACTATTATGACTAAAGAGCTTATTACATTACGCTGTCGGCAGGGCACGATTTGTATAGACGTCTCAGTCATGATGGAACGACTAGAAAGAGACAGCGAGTCAGACAGGGCCCTGCCGATAGCGTAGTCTATTAGGACCATAAATGTCCAATAAGATTTCGTCCTGTCCTCTCGGTGGAGTCCCCTCTCCACCGAGGGGATTTATAATTTCAGTTGATACGTACTAAGTAAGCTCAGATCCAGAAAAGCAATTTCGCGCACAGCTTATGTTGGAGCTAGCGGGCTTATGGTCGGCGCAGCTATCAAGATATAAACACTTCCCCACGATCTCATCCATTCCATCATCGTTAGAAGTTATGTGTGTTTTCGAAGAAAAGTATTGTTTGCATCCTTTGCGTCCTTTCAGGTGCCTTACTGCTGGTGACCCTGGCAGCTACCAGGGTGTCGGCAGAGGCATGGAGGTGGCCGGGGGAAGACACAGCCGCTTCGGTGCAGATCGACACCAAAGTACGATTCTTGGACGATGCGAGTACAGGGCACAAGTTAGTTTATCATATTTACTAGGTTTAAAATAAAGATTACAAACATACATTAACTGGAAAAATACTTTTTTTAGAGATAAGCTTGCCTTTGTACAAATGTTGTCTCCAATGTAACGTATTTAATTAACTGTGCAAGTGCCTTTTCACACACACCGGTTGCCGGGCAGCCGGCGCCGGCTATATAACCGGTTGTCATTTCAAACGATTGCCCGGCATATTACGCCGGTGCGTACGAAAGCGTACGTACATGGCCATACACTTTACCGCCGGAGGCCGGGGCGCCGGCTATCCGGAAACGGGTGTGTGAAAAGGCACTTGCCGGCGCCGGGTATCCGCCTTTTCACACATAACGGTTGCCGGCTGAAGTGTATGGCCATGTACGTACGCTTTCATACGTACCGGCGTAATTTGCCGGGCAATCGTATCAAGTGACAACCGGTTGCCGGCGCCGGGTACCCGACAACCGGTGTGAGTGAAAAGGCACTCAAGTATAAATGAAATGCAACATCCGATGCCGTGAAAACGTTTACGCATTGAATTTAAAAAGTAATAAATGGAATGAATCATAATTTTAGCACAACAAGATTTATATTTGCTAGACACGAACCTATTGTTCTTTATTTTATTTTTTGTTTAATTATTCCAATAATTGACCCAGATTTTCTGTCCTTAGAAGTGGAATTTTCCATTTAGGCAGATATTTAGGCCATTGCAGTTATTGTATTGTAATCGACTGCAGTTTACCAGACACTATTCTGAAGTATGATTCCCACGCACGTTGTTTTGCTCCGCGCCCTTCGGAGCAATTGCTAATAAGCCATCGAGATGAGATTTAATTTTAACACTACTTTATTATAATTATAACTAAATAACAAACAGCAGATCTATGTATGGAAATTTCGCCTATTCTAAATACTTTTATCACTACGAAACGTACTATCATGTTATGTGAAAGTAGTTCAGATGACAATAATATTGTACTATCGAGCTAGTTTGACGATGGAGCTCGAAGGTGGCGAGGGAACCCTAGGATGCTTACTTGTAAACCTATCGAGTTTGGTCTTGACAAGTCCTATTCAGATATTTAAGCGAATTTCTCATTATCATCACCTGATGATGGAGCACCGACTTAGGGACTCATTTAATTCCTCTTGATAAGAACTTATTCCAATATTAAGTGTCTGTATTATGTTTTCTGTGCAATAAATAAAATATAAACTCTTGATCGCGAAAGGGTGTTTTTAGTTTTTAACTACTATAATTTATAATTTGGCCCTAGCCTATTAATTAATTAATTAGTAATTGACAATTATAAATAAATAAACTAAAAAAAAAATAAACTATTCCACTTAAAGCAAAGTCCTGCACTCGTGTAGCACGGCTGGTTCCACGCGAGCGCCCGCGCCTGCGCCTTGGCCGACATCTTCAGACTTCACTCCGAACAGCATTGTTCGTTAATTATCTAGTATTATTCTCAGATCCTGCGACAGAGCGCCACTTGCGTCACTGTACCATCTTCTATAAGTGGTTTAGGAAACGGTGACGCACAATCATTTTGTATGTTTTCTGAATGTACTTGGTACTTAGTTCGCATGATTAAAGAAAACCTATTTGTGTTTTCAAGCATCATACTGTAATTAAAAATCGCCAATTATGTAACAGTACGTGTAGCATGATCGATGTTTCCGCCGATTCAAACAACGATTAGACGGTACAATACAAGTGGGGCAGTCCCGAAGGCTCATTGCGAGACGAGGCTCCAGCCTCCTTCCGTTTCTATTCTAGGCGAGATCTTGTTTCTTCACACTCGACAGTTTTGAGGTCAGCAGGTACCAGTATCACAATACCACCTGAATTAATTATATTTCAATACCGTACCAATCAATCACAAATGTATTTTGGTACACATTACGTCACAGTGGTTTTTATTAGAGATCAATACGGATATAAATAGTGAATGTAGGCCGACAACGTTGTGTAGAACTGAAAATTTGCAATAAACTATTAGTTCAGGTCTCCTATAAATAGTCAACGGTTGGTTTGGGAAATATTGCCGAGCGTTTGCAAATACTGTTTTATAGCTTTCTGTTCTATTTTGATCTTCTATAAAGATATTAAAAGCGAGCGAGGTGTGTCCCACTTTTGATTTTCTCTGCAATATTATGAATGATTTTAAATGCGAATAATATTTTACGATTAATAACATAAAAAACGTTATTTTCTATATTTTTCCACCAGATTGAACAAATCACTACAGGGTCAGAGAAAAATAATAGTGGGTCCAGCTGGTTCGACTCGTCAAAACACGACTATCTTCCAACGATCTCTTGATTGATGACGTTTGTTTACAGGGGGTGCCAAAACTCTACGCAACTTAATGCAATAAACCTGTCATCAACACATATTTCATTCCTCATCGGTCACAAAGCGTTAGTTCCACCTGTCACTCGTTTGAAAGCTGTACCTTGATATTTCCGGTTGATTCGACCAGTCGAACCATGCTGAAGCCTAGAGACAGTATCATAGTTAGCAATATGACCGTGTATTCTCCCCAGCAACAGGCCTGCGCAGTTAGCATATGACCGTGTATTCTCCCCGGCAACAGGCCTGCGCAGTTAGCACATGACCGTGTATTCTCCCCAGCAACAGGCCTGCGCAGTTAGCACATGACCGTGTATTCTCCCCAGCAACAGGCCTGCGCAGTTAGCACATGACCGTGTATTCTCCCCAGCAACAGGCCTGCGCAGGACGAGGAGTTGTCTCCGTTCTCGCCGGCGGCGGACACGGAGGGCTTCTACAACCGGCCGGGCTCGGCGGGCCGCTACCGGGTGCGGGTGGAGACGCCGGACCGCTACCGGGTCGACCCGGACAGCATCTACCCGGTCAAAGTGTAAGCTGTCAGCCGCCTTAAGGTCGATTCCCACATATCAGTGATCCCACCGATCATAGAGAATGTATGAAAGAATATTTTTCACTGCTACGGACCTGTGCCGGAGCGGTGCCGGATCGGTGGGATCACGGATATGTGTGAATCGACCTTTATTTCTTATTAATGAACGAATCAATTGAGAAACGTTTATTTCAGACTAGGTTCACCATTAGTAAAAATTTGGTAAGTATATCGAAACACTGAACTTTTTTCTGTACACCAAATTATTTGAAAATGATAATTGGGTCGATTTGGCTGTAAATGCTGGTGCTTCTGAGCTAACTCATGGGGACGAGACAAAAACCTCTCTTTACGGACGGGGAGCCTCAGCTGTTGACGACAGCGTTCCATAACTTCAGTGAATTAGCATAATATATTTATAAGTTTGTTTGTTTATTCACAGAAACGTCCGCAACGACGGCACCCTGGACTCGCTGCAGTACTGCAAGTGTGTCACCAAGCGCGACTGCGCGCTCCGCCACGACTCGCAAGTGAGAACCAAGATGATGATGAATTAGATGATTGCGATGATGATCATGCGACCAGTGCGCTCAGCCTGCCAGCGTCTCCCGGTCGACGTCGGGAAGACTACTTGCGATGTGTCAAACAAGGCTCAGTCGTCTCAATCTCGGACAATATCTCTTGTCGGGCAAGAGATCTCTCTACGCTAGCATTAATGTAGAGATATCTTCCGTTCAGTTCCTACTACAGATCTGTGTAATTATTTATAAGCTAAAATTTATTTTTGAGGAAGAGCACTGCAGCCTGAAATACAGGTTCTTACCTAGCTCAGGCTCAGATGTTCCAATAATTCATGTGAACGTCACACTAGCTAAGCATCTTAAATCTTGTATCTGCTATGTTTTTATGCCTAAATAAACGATTAATCTTGTAAAAAAAAAACTTTTGCCCGACAAGATAAGTTGTATTTTTTTCACTACAAGGGCCTTTCTCGTGTGTGGCATGCTGCCCGTACAGGCTTGGTTACTGTGACTGTCGCGCGCGGCTGATAAAGGCTTTGTTGGCTCATATTGCAACTGTTTTTCAATTACATACTTTATTTATTTCAGAAAGTATGCGGTCCAGGAAAGTCCTTGTGTTGCTACGATAGACCTAACCTACAATCACATAACTCAGGTCAGTAGGTTCGACTCTATTGCTTCTCATGTGTACTGTTGTGTCAGATATTATCGGAACGGTTGATGTTGCAGAGTATTTCAATGAGATCGAGGACCAGCGCAACTTGCTGCACCCGGGGCGGGGCGGCGAGGGCGGGGGGGCGTTCGCACCGCCGCAGCATAACTATCAGGGATACTTCGCGCACCGACCGGGGCACGACACCGTGCTGCTGGGGAACATCGGACACGTCGGGGACGTGGGACCAGCCGGACCGACCTCGACAGGCGGACCAAACATTTTGGTCGGCCCACAAGGGCCTACCGGCACAATCGGACCACAGCTACCGAGTCAAGGAGTCTTAGTCGGCCCGGCAGGACCGACGGGAAGCATTGGCCCTAATAAACATTTTGTACCGAAACAAGGCGTTCTCGTAGGTCCATCTGGACAGACCGGTGTCGTTGGACCACATCAGAAGGATAATTTTATACCGAACAAAGGAATCCTTGTCGGGCCGGAGGGACCGAGCGGACAGATCGGACCAAACAACGACGAGTATCCTCGAGACGTGCTCGTCGGACCTGAAGGAGCGACGGGGTCGATCGGACCCAGCGCGAGCGCGCAGCGGGGCGTGCTCGTGGGGCCGGGCGGACCCACCGGGTACATCGGGCCGCGGCAGTACAGCTCCGGGCCGGGAGTGCTGGTGGGTCCCGAGGGCCCCACCGGCATCATCGGGCCGCAACGGAGACCCGTGCTCGTCGGTCGCGGCGGACCCACCGGGTTCATTGGACCCGCAGGGTACCGCGGCCAACAGAGCCAGCGTCCCGGCGTGTTAGCAGGCCCGGGAGGACCCACCGGCAGTATCGGGCCGGGGAGACCCATACTGGTGGGGCCAGGCGGACCCACTGGCACCATCGGTCCAACGCAGTACGGTAAATAAGTGATGTGTAGTGAACCGCGCTTTATCTGTGCCTGATGTGATTGATGACTAACAAATAAGCTGTAACATAGATTTGTAACGACTCGCAGTGAGCTTGTTTTGTTAACTAGAGCCGAGTGTTTTAGATGTTCGTGTAAATATTTGGATAGATAGCTAACAGACGCAGTGCTACACAGTGCTAACTGTTTCTTGTTTTGTTGTAATCAATTAAACAACACACGCACACACACAGAGACAGTCGCTCATACGAGTTGTGTTGCAGGCTGCAGCCGGCGGAAGAAAAAGACTGAGGAAGTGAAAACATCCAAGTGTTCTAAAAATAAGCAGTTGTGAAAATAAAGTTACCTTAGTCATTATTGGAAACATGCCTAAATCTTTTCTTAACCAGCATAGTAGGGTACCTGAGGCATTGCGGTAACGCCGGCATAAAACTAAAACCCGAGGTGCCCACTATCGCCCCATGAATCTTTCAGATTATTGTAAAAATAAAACGCGGCGAATAGTAAAAACTGTTTGATGGATCGACGACGACGGCACTGGCTCGCGGCCAACATCCGCCCGCGCCCCGCACCCCGCCCTCACCGCTGCCGCCACCGCCCGCCCAACACCCGAAGGCATGGAGGTTGTATAGTGGAGACGGCACCTTCAGGCTGACTTTCACAAAGTTTTAAAACTATTTCGTATTCAATATGCAAAGTATCACTGTATTTCACAATCTTGTAACTTGGTCGTGTGCATGTCTTGCGACGAGAATTTGGTTGTATATCTTTAGTGAGTTTGTAACCTCTTCCCTCTTTCTGAACTTAATTTCAATCATAAAGCGCTTACAGTCCTAAGGATTCTGCTATGGGAATTTGGATTAGGAGACCGACATTTACACTTTTAAGCACTCTCAATCCGACCGAGAGCGAGCGATAAATCAATCGATGCGTTAATTACAAGTTATCGGCAATTTGGACGATGCTGAATGAGATCACAGGCTCATGGTGGGGCTTTCAATGGTCGTATTTTGAACGGTAAAAGTTGCGTTTGCTGTTTTAGAGGAGATGTTTTAATTAGCATGATTGAATTGATCGTACTTACATAAGAGACGAGAGTCGATTTCTTTCTAGATATCGTGATAATTGTGGTAAGCATTACAATTCCCCAATCGATTGACATTATATAATGCATAAAGGACCACTTACAAACCCATCTTTGACATGACTTTTCTTCGACACGACGTTGCAGCGATTTCGTCAAACTTTACTTTGAAACAATACAGACGCTGTGGGCCGATATATGTTACAGACGCTGTGGGCCGATATATGTTACAGAACAGACGCTGTGGGCCGATATATGTTACAGACGCTGTGGGCCGATATATGATATATGTTATCGCGGGCTGGTTTTCCGCAACTCGACGACTGGAAATTGCGCCTATTTTGCGTGATGCGGGTAGGGGCCACTACTCCTGCCAATCCCAGCTCCTGTAGGAAGTCTAGCAGGCCTTATGATATCAATGACGATGGATATGACGTTGGTTGGTGACTCACCGATGGTGGTGATGACGATGATGGAGTAGAAGAGCGCGCCGGTGAAGGTCCACTGGATGTGGTCGGTGCTCTCGTTGCCGTCCCAGCCACGCACCTTCATCTCCAGAAGCAGGGAGTTCTCGAAGTCCTGACACATCATCATCATCATCATCATCATTATCATCAGTCAGTCAGGGACGTCTGGG